>CAUYRT010093332.1:0-23371 GCA_963574885.1 Lepilemur ruficaudatus | reverse complement strand
AGTAGCTGGGACTACAGGCATGTGCCACCATGCCCGGCTAATTTTTTCTATATATATATTTAGTTGGCCAATTAATTTCTTTCTATTATTAGTAGAGACGGGGTCTCGCTCTTGCTCAGGCTGGTTTTGAACTCCTGACCTTGAGCAATCCGCCCACCTCGGCCTCCCAGAGTGCTAGGATTACAGGCGTGAGCCACCACGCCCGGCCTGCCAGTGTCAATTTTTAAAACAAAACCGTGGCCCACATTTAACATCCTTGTAATGTTATGCTATATGTTTATTATGTTATTCTTGGTCATTTTTTGTTCCATCCGTATTCTTTCTTCCTTTATGGCACATTAAACTCCTGCTACCTTGATTTTATCTGTTAAACAGCTTTGAGTCCATTTTGGAAGAAGGTGAGGTATAAATAAATATGTAAATATTATTATTATTTTTTGCACCAAAGTAAAGCAAAGCACTAGTTGATGTGTGTTGTGTAGGCTTTAGCAGTACTGCCCTCACTATTCATTCATTGGACAGTAGCGCTACCCCAAGAAAAGGATGGTTATTTTTATTATTTACTAACAATATTTATTGTGCAGAGACTCCCCAGAGGTCATTCTACATTTTCATGAAAACGTCTTCTATTTAATACAAGAGAAATTTTGAAAGGCCTGACCAATTAAGAAAATAAGCTGACAGTGGTGGTCTATGCCAATTTTAAAAAACAAGATTTAATTTCCAACCTTGAAATCTCTTGACTGTTTTATGGGACGCTCCATAAAATCATCTGATTTTATGACACCATGTCCAGGATTTACTTGACTAGATGAGGCTATATTTGAAATCAGATTGACCATAAATTGATAAATATTGAAGTTGTGAGATATGGGGATTTCACTGTTATATCTTCTTTATGTGTATGCTTAAAGGTTTCCATGGTGAACAGTGCAATATAGAAAGAAAAAAAAAATCTGCCGGGGGCAGTAGCTCAATCTGTAATCCCAGCAACTCAGGAGACTGAGATAGGACAATGGCTTAAGCCCAGGAGTTTCGGGCTACCCTGAGCTATTACTTCATTATACTCCAGCCTGTGTGACAGAGCAAGACCCTATCACTTAAAAAAACAAACAAAAAACACCCCTGGTCTCACCAAAAGCATCTATATTAATTTTTTTTTAAATATGCAGTTTGAAAATGTGAAGTCTTTCTACACTAAAATAAATTATCTTCTCACTTTTCTTCTATTACATTCATGTGTATCACAAACCCTGAACTGGATTTTGAAATCACATCCCATATAAATCCAAATTCTGTATGTGCTCTGAATGAAGAATCTGGTAAAGAGACCTGTGTATCTGAAAAGGTGACCTTCAAATGCCTTGCTTACATTTCAACTTCAAATGCAAAAATAAGTAAACAAGTCAGTCAGACAGGAGAAATTTACTTTCTCTTCAACAGGGAAAAAGGAAATGTAACTGGGGCAATGTAAAGTACAAGTATTGTTTGCACATTTTGATGTCTAGGCTACTTCATTAACACGCTAGCAAAGCCAATTCCCCTACAAAACCTCACCAACACTACGTTGGTTGGCCTTTCTCATTATTCTTCACAGAAACCTCCTCATACGAGGAATTTCTTGGTTAAACAAGGTGCAGGAATTAGTAATTTAATTACATAATTAAGTCAAAGCAGGACAGAGCTAGTGGGCACCAGCTTATCAACCTCAGGAAAAACGGCACTGAAGAAAAAATACAGACCTAGCATTTGGGCGTCCTCTCAGATTAATGTGGTCCACAGAAGTCTCCTGCAGCACGCAATGTTTTACTTTTCCCCAACTCGACTTTAGTTGTGCTCCATTTCTTTGTCATGTTATTTTTCCCTTTCTTAATTGACTTTAACTTTTCCAAGGAGAGAAGCCATGTTTTCTTGTATTCTTCTCAGGAGTCAAGTTCAGCTGAGGCACCCAACACTGGTTAGTTGTGAATCAAAGAACGTCTTTCATTTGTGGAGAGGCAACTCACCCATCATTGGTACACCAAGAACCTTTTGAGTTTTGTTTTTTATTTTGCTGGGAGGAGATGTGTGATTGCCCTCTATACTTTGGTCTGGATCTCAGATAACTGAAGGCATTAATGAATGGCTCTCCTTTATCATCTGACAGCTATTTGCTTACTTTTATAGTGTCAAATTCTCTCATCTTAATTGTACATGGTGGAGAGAGGTCATGTGCAGTTTCCCTTTATTCACTGAACCTGTCTTTTCTAGGCCTTGTCTGCTCTTGGGGAAGATGCTCTTCTCTGCGTGTCCGCCCGTATGAGAAAAAACAAGAATAGCTGAAGACACGTATGTGTGCACATGCGTGCAGACTCACACATACATATACACACACACATTTTCCTGGGGCAACAAAACAATTAAGGAGGGAGTTGTGGAAGCTCTAATATGTAGTTAACAACTTCCAAATGTTCTGAGGAAACAGAGAGGAGTCAAAAGAATCCTACTGGGCCCATATTTGCTTATTTAGTGACCCAATTGCTGATTCAATAAACCCAAAGGTTGCTTACCTTTCTGCAGATGAGTAAATTTAGAATCATTTACAAATTCATTTAACCTCATTCAAAATGGCAGGCTTTTTTTTAAATTAAAAATTTCAATAAATACCTATAAACCCACCACCCATACCAGAAGATAACTAGTAACACATATCAACCTATACCCTCCTCTATCCCATCCTCCCACACACCCCATAGGTAACCATGATCCCATTGTTCATATTATAAAAAGGGTATCATAAGGTATACAGTCTTGTGAAACTTTTTTTTTAGAGACAGGGTCTCACTGTATTGCCCAGGCTGGTCTCAGCCTCCTGAGTAGCTGGGATTACAGGCTCAAGTCACCATGCCCAGCTCATTTTTCTGAAGCTTTTTTCACTCAGCATTGATAGTAAGATTCGCCCTTATAGATACATCCCCATTCAAGTTGGAAGTAGCTTTGTTGAATCCAACAAGATTGCGTACCATTGCGCCAGCTGCTGCTTTTAATAAAAATGCAATAAAGTTCTGCTCTACTAGGTCCACTGGAATAAAGTAGACCCAGTGTGAGATCCTCTAAGTTAGCCTGGAGACAGCCCCATCACTGAGGCAGCAAGAACCAGGAGTCCATCCCAAGTGCATGTTTCTTTGGACTGGTACAAAGTGTGGGCCTTTATTCTTCCTCCCTTCCCCAATGAACTAAATTAAATGAAATAGGAATGATTTTGAATGGGACTCTTCACCCCATTTTCCAGTTGCAGATCCTCAAGTTTAGAGTAGATAGTGTTATAAGGCAGGCATCCCAGATCAATGGACTGGCACTCCAAGGCTTCCAGTCTCTGCTCTGCCCCGCTTATGCAGAAAAGCATAATCTATATATATTTTGGGGCAAGATTTGATGTATGTGGTCGTGTGTTCTATCTCAGTTTGAATCCTGGTTTTGCTGCTTCCTAGTTGTGCACCTTGGATAAGTCATTTACCCTCTCTCTGCTTCAGTTTCCTTATCTGTAAAATAAGGGCAATAGTACCTACTTGATAAGGTTGTTATGAGCATTAAATAAGTTACTGTGCACAAAGCTCTTCATAATATGTGCCAAACACTGCTTATGTCTTTTAAAAGTACTTATATACATGTATATAAGTTATCATATGCATTTATATCTCAGAGTATTCAGCAAAAGCTAACCTAGCCTCATGGAAGCCCCTTTCTACAGCCCCTGGATACACTATTTCCCTTAAAACCTGACAAATAAAGAATCAGGACATAATATCACCAACTCATGATGTTCAGCCATGGAACCCCAATGCCTGGTACAGGATAAGTATAGCTCATAATCCTGTCTTCTGAGGCCATGTTCAGAAGGGGAAATAATCCAAATCCCTGGGAATAGAGCTATTCTCTTGACCTGATCTTTCTTCCTCAGCACATGGTGACTCCACGCTCCCAAGAGCTTGGGCTGGTGGTTCTGGGCTAGGAAGTAAGTTTTGGGTCTTCTGATCTATGCCAAGTATAGCACTCCATTATTCCATTTCCAATTACAAAAAAAGGACTTGAGAAAACACTTGCCTAACAAAATTACAGGATTAACCAATACAAGAGCTGTAGGCCATGATGTCCAACACTACTTTTTCAGCACCATTAGAAAGTAGTGATATGGTACTGAGAAAGTAGTTTTATCATGGGATCCTTGGACCCATGTGGGAAATCAAAACCATTAAGCATTTCCTCCCCCTCCTTTCCAACATCTATGAACCCAATTCTACCAAGACCCAGAAAACAACAACAATGTAAACATCCATATTCACTTTATTTTTAAACAGAGGAGCATGTACCCACAGAGAAGCAGGACTAAGAACCATCACAGGGACTTGCTCAAAGTGATCTGTCCTAGCCTTCTGACTCCAGAATGCCTTATGTTTCAATGGCCATGGGGATGGAGCTGCCCCTTGATGATATACACATTAGAAAGGTCAATTCCCCCATTCTCCAACAGAGATGGAGAAAAGGAGGCAAGAAGTCAATGAATCCCTGGAATACTGTGCCAAAATTCTTCCACGGATGGCATATGACTGACCACCAGTCCATAAATGTGACTAGGAAACTGTGGACGGAGTTGGGTGGAATATTATCCTGGATGATGTGCACCCAGCATCAGGACACACCTTTCATTAGAATAAAGGGGAGCAGAGAAACCTCTCAGAAAAGATACAAAGGCAAAGAGACATTGATTAGAACATTATCTCATAACAGAAGTGGGGCCATTTCCCACCATTATTGTAAAATAACTGTAACTAACCAAAACACATACAGGCCTTTTTAATGGAGTTATAAAATTACAGCAGATGGGGAATTGGGGTAGAGGTACTGTTCCCAGAAGGAAAAACTGGGATAAAGGGAGCCGTGCTGACAGGGCCTTGTATAGTTCCATTCTAGGTTAGCAGAAAGGAGCCCTAGTCCAGAAATGACAGCAATTACCCATAATCACTATGTGGGGCTGAACCAGAGGAATCTAGGCTGAGCCAAGAAGGTGTAAGTATCTCGTATGGCTCTCCAAATCCATAGATTATCCATATTCTTTATCCACTCCAGGAACGTGTAAAATCACAAAGTGTGAAATACTGGAGGTGGACATTTGGTTTTTATTTCTGGGAAATCCTGATACTTCTCATTACATTTCACAATGTGTGTGGGAAGGAAAAAAATGGTAGAGAACACAGACGTCCTGTCTCCCACTGCAAGGGCATGGAACATGGTAAGGATATCCAGCGGTGATAGACAGGAAGTAGCAAGACAACAAGATGCCTTGTGCCTGGCGTAGGATTATAGCCAATAGCTCTTGTGGCCTGAGTTCACCTCCTCAAGGAGAGGTCTCCATGGGATGACCATGATTCCCAACGTGGCCAGAAAACCCATCAATCCCACTCATGGGACAGATGATCAGCGGAGCTGCACTCTTCCCTCCCGAGTAACTCAGACTGAAGTAGGGCCGGACAGGCCCACAGAAGGTAGCATGAGAGAAAGTAAAGGTGTGACACCTCTCTGTCACGTTGTAGAAGGAGACCTCGCCAGCATCATAGTCCAAGAAAATCCCCACCCTCTGAAGAGGGGTCCGCAGGGGGAGGGCAGTCATTGGGGAGGTAAGAGCCCAATATTCTTTCCCATACCACAATGACACTGCCCAGAATCCATTCTGGGGGGCCGAGGTTACTCCACCTTTTCTGCACACTGAGTCTTCACAGACACCTATGGTCCACTTGGCTTTATCTCCCACCTCTACCTCCCAATAATGTCTCCCAGCGATGAAGCATGGAGAGCCCAAGACACAGGGAAACAGATTGAACCGCTCAGGGTTGTCAGGCAGGTCTTGTTGGAGGTAACTGTACCGAACTTGCCGCAGATTATCAGAGAGGATCAGGCTGGGGTAGGCTGTGTCTGGGTCCAGAGTCACGTCCACTGCAGAGACACAAAGGGGAGAGTCAGCCTGAGAGCCAACTCTAGAATATCTAGCCCTCCTCCTATCTCCCTGGGAGTAAGAGCTCCCCACTAGAGGTTGCAGTCATTTTATATGAAATACATCCTAAAGGTCACCAATCAAAAATTACTGCTTCGATTAGCTGGTTACCTTTTTTATCCAAGATGTATTAAAACATTCCCTTACTTTCACATCTGAAGCCACAATATGCATTATAAAGTCGAATTTGAGGTTTTCTTACATGTCCACAATCCCTTAATCTGAAAGCTTCAGGGGCCAAAAGTTTCAAAGAATTCTGAATGTTACAGATTTTAGATAGGCAGGCTCTGGTATAGCACTTTCTAATCAAATATTAATAGATACACTGTAAGACATATGAATGCTCACCTCATGTAAAATATGGACTTTTCAGTCCCACATAAATTCAGGCTTTGGTACCATTATTAATTTGCCATAAAATAATGAAAAAGCTTTTGGCTCTCAGAAATTTAGGATTTTGGAATTGTGGGTAAGGGACTGAGAAACTGAACAAATTTGCCCACCTTTTGAATCACTCTTATCCATTCTGTTAACATAAGATCTTTACTCTCCACATTCAAACCCTGTTCATCTTCTTCTAATGTCCAGTGCAAGACCCACATCTTCCTCAAAGTTTTTCAAAGCCCAAGCCATTACACTCTTTCTGTTCTTAAATCAAAAACTGTGTATCACCCATGTCATCTCCTCTGGTATTTAGTATTACAGCATCTTGCAATCATATGGTGTTTTCCTGTTTCAAAAGCACTCATATGTACGCTCTCATTTGCTCTTCACATCTTGTTCAGGAGCAACAAAGAAGTCAAACTTGACCTCTCAGAAGTCAAAGCTCAGGAGGCTAAATGACTCCCATAAAAGGTTCAAGACAGGCAACCGGTAGAGGTAACCAAGAACCCCAGAACCCTTGGTTCTTGGTTCAACAATCTGTCCACATTGGCTGCCTATTTCTCTATTTTTTTTTCTTTGAGACAGAGTCTTGCTCCATCACCCCAGTTGAGTGCAGTGGCGACATGATAGCTCACTGCAACCTCAAACTACTGGGCTCAATCCTCCTGCCTCAGCCTCCCCAGTAGGTGGGACTACAGGTGCATGCCACAACACCAGCTAATTTTTCTATTTTTAGTCGAGAGAGGGTCTCACTCTTGCCCAGGCTGGTCTCGAACTCCTGAGCTCAAGCAATCCTCCCACGTTGGCCTCCCAGAGTGTTAGGATTACAGGCATGAGCCACTGCATCAGGCCCTGTCTCTTTCTTGCATCATGGGTACACCTCATGCCTCCAACCAAACAATGCAAACTGCAAGAGTAGAACGGTGTCTCATACTCTTTTGTTCCCTCTAAAGTGCCCTGCACAATGCTAGACATGTAGGATGTAAGTAAGGTACTCAGTTAATACTTTTTGAAAGAATTAAGTATGGATCACAGTCAGTGGACACCAGTGAATGAAGACCTATTGTATGTAGAGTTTTTCTCTTGAAGAAGAGGATTCCTTATAACAGAAAGTGGCTGTGTGACTATGAAAGTACACACCTCAGATTTGAATACCTCTGCGATGGTAGATTTATCCAGTCTCTCTAAATCATAGGGTGAAGGTAGTTGTCAAGAAAAGGGGGGGTTTCAAGCTTTGCCTTAAGGTATAGTGATGGGATGACACAAGACTCCTGGATTCTCTCTAGCATTCAGAATAGGAGTTGAGCTCCATTACTCCTGCTTGTCGCAAATCACAGTTTGCCCCTGAGGCTGGGCAGGAAAGCAGTGTACCATTCAGTTAGTAGTTAGGTTCACAACAGTTTTTACTCCTTACCCCCAGTATGGTCTTGTGTCCCATCACCTACCTGAGTATAACTGAGCCTCTCTCAATTCTGAAAGAACAAAGAGAAAATAAATTATGGAAGTCACATGAGTATTCCAGGAAAAACGTAACTGAGGGAACTTGGATTAGTCGTCATAAAGCAATGGTCTTCACTACAAACCCCAGAACCACTGTTGTCAGCCATACACTGATTTCTTCACACAGTATATGACTCTATCAACCAGCCAACAGCTTTGAGGGAAGAAAGACTGGGAACCTCGAGTAGAGGATAACCACAAACCTGAGATTGATAGAACATGGGGCAAACTGAGACAAGATCAAGGATTCCACCTTTCAGCAAGCCAGCTGGCTCTGCAGCAGGAAACTCGGTTCCAAGCCCACATCACACACCACTCTTAGCTATGGTAAGTCATCTCTGTTGTAGGAGCTGGGTGACTCAAGGGACAACCACTGCCACCCTGGGGCAAACAAGATTATTCACTTATAAGGCACTTTACAGCTAACAAAGCATATTCACATAAGATTTCATTGAGAAGTGGCAAGAGACGGGCAGAGGTAAATGAGAGTCAGATCAAGGAAAATCACACCTGAACTAATCACTTCTGGCATTATCCACCATATTGAGTGGAGTTTCTCCCTATTTGTCTTGCTTGTGGAAGACATGTGAGTGTTCCCTAAATCTATGTTGCTAGATGCCAAAAAAGTACATTTCTGAGAAGATGCAATACAAATAAGGATTCAGCATGTGTAATATAGAAAATTATCAAAGATCATGAGGGTCATTTGTAATAAATAATAAAAGGATTTACCTACATTTAAGGATTTCAGACTCTATCAGACTGCCTGCCTAGGAACTTAGTATTCAATATATAGCCAATTCCAAACTGAATGTGGCTCAGGAACAGGATATGTTAGACTTGGAAAAGCTTCTCCAAATGCCCAGAACACTTTATTTAATAAACATAAATATAGGACTTATTATGTGTCAGGTTTCATTCTAAAGGAATTAGAAATGGTAACAAATCTTAATCCTTATAACATTATGAGGTAAAAACTATTACTAACCACTTGCCTGGCAGTGCTGCTTAATTCCTCCTGTCCTAGTTGGCACCTGTGCCCACAAGCAGGAGGAACTCAGTAAATTAATTTAAAAAATGGGCTCAACTGAAAACTAGGATAGTTTTTGTTCATTCTTTCCCAATTAAAAAAATTAAAAATAATCAAATTAATTCGGGATTAATTAATTTTTAGATCGTCTATTTTTCTTCTTCACTGATGTAGATGGAGAACTGATTGAATATGGTTAACAGACTTCAAATTAGAACAAGAGGCTATTAATTGAAAAAGTTAATAAGACTAAAAGGAAGACATAAAATATCAGGGGAGGGTGGCCAGTGAGTATCACCCTTGTCCCATTTTCCCACACTTTTAATGCAGATGCTCTTCTTAAGAAACTTCAACATCAAAAGCCCAGTAGGTAGATAAATTTACCTTGGATTTTCTCCATATCTGACTGCATTTTTTCTAAGAAGAGAAAAGGAAAAGATATTCAGTTTGCATCCGACTATCTGGCTGGAAAATATATCCTTTCAGAATATACACAGATACTCAGAGTATAAATCCATTTCCCCTTATGACACCTCTCCTCACATTACCTGTGAACTGCTTCAGACTCTCTGTCAAGAACAGACACTTTTGGGCAAAAATATGGATTTTCTCTTGCAGATCTGGAGGTGTGATCCAGGGTTCAGGGATCCTGATTCTTTCCGCCCTAAATTTAAGGAAAAAAAAAAAAAAAGTTTTTTAAATTGACTCTCTAATTCCACAACCTTCCAGGGGCCACGACAGGGTCTAGGCTACAATGTCCAACACAGGTGTACAGCCTTTAAAACCAACCACTGCAGCTGTTCCCATCTTCTCTTCCTAGGCTATGATCTTCTAGACCAGAATAAGGGAAACATCTTACTCATTCCTGTATCCCCCAAAAGTACCTTGTTCATGGCTTTTCAAATAGCAAGTATTCAAAAAGATTTACTGAATTTAATTGACTACGAGGCTCACCTTGGCAGAAAGCACTATATTCCATGACAGTCTTTGATATTCATGGTAGGCAACCATCCAGAATCCTCAGGTTCCCAAATATGGAGGGAATGACATCTTCAGACAGACAAGGCACTCTGAGGGACAATATCACATTTCCCCACCTCTGCATGGGAGTCTATGGCAAAGACTGCTGGTTGCCTACCCAGTAGCCCCTCTCTCATCTTCCACCTTTTGTGGCTCACAGCTGCCCAGTATTCCTTGTAGCTGCACATGACCTTGTGACTGAGTTCAGGCCACTGAGAAGTAGGAAATATCTCGTGGTATTTTGAGAAGTCTGCTTAAAAAGGAATGTGATGCAACTTATCTCCTTCCTTTTGGCTGGCCTTCTACCAGCTATGGACTGGACTATATCAGGACCATTACCTTGGGAACAATAGTAATGAGAAGAAACCCAAGTCTCTGAGGATCTCTGGAACTACCATTCCCACCCCAGGCTTCTACCTACCTGCACATTTCTTATATGGTGAGAAAAATTTTTATTTAAGCCTTAAGCCAATGAACTTTTGGGTTTCCTATCTCATATACCCAAACCCAATTCTTAATGTCAGAAACTGTTAGAGTCTGAGGGATCCACCTCCATATGTTAGGTCAGAACTAGACTGGCATCAAAAAGTAGCATGTAAAGGTAGTATTTGCTTGGGTCATCTGGCTGGGACTGGTACGAGCTCTAACTTTATCTCCATCCCAGGAGCACTCAAAAACTTCAATTCTATCAACATAATTCTCTATGCATAGAGACCTCCCAAGCAACCTACCCCATCTCGAGGCCCTCCTCCATCTCCCCAAATGCTCCCACATAGTCAAGCTGCATTTTCCTTTGGAGAGTTTTCACCGCTCAGGATTTTAATCAACTTCAAAGTCCAGCTCCCTCAAAGTCAGTCTCCACCCCGAAGGCACTCTTGTACCAAACAGCATTTTCCCAAGGCCTATCCCATTTGCCTCACCATGCATCCTGCAAATACAACTTTACCCTGGCTTATCACCCCCTTCAAGCTCTCCCTCTTTGATCATGTCCTGACTTCCACAGAGCTCTTCCTCACCTGTTGTTTAATGGTGGGAAAATAACTAAAATAAGAGCCAGAATCTATGTGGCTCAGGAGTAATTATATAATTCTAGGCCAGTCATACTTAGGCCTTATTTCCCCTATTTAAAAAGAGAGAGAGAGAGAGAGACAGAGAGAGAGAGACAGAGAGAGATATAACAAAAGGAAAAGGATTCTGAAATACTTAGGAAACAACAGCCATAAGCTACCTACCCTTGCACTCTGCCTAAGTCCCTGTAAGGGGCCCCACCCACTCCATATCCCTAAATCCACCAGCACCCTCCCAAGTGAAACCCATTCCCCTCAAATCCACACTTTGTCAATAACTCCTAAGTTTTACTGAGAAGAGCTGTGGTTCGTCTCGTTCTTGCATACTTAGTGACTCTCTTCAGGGACAGTGAGGGTATGTGTCAATTTGGTAAGATGTCGATCTCAGGCTCTGGGCTGCTTTTTCGGGATTTACAAATATGAGGGAGACAGTCTTTCCATGCTTGATTTAACACTTGGGAGAAAAAAACCGTACCTGCTCAATGTGTCCCCAATGTCCTATAAGAGAAAGGAATAGGATAACCATAAGGAGTCATTCATAACTTCAGTTTTCTTTCATAGATATTTGTTGAAAACCCCACTATAGGCTGGTTCTCCTAGGAGAAACCAGGGAGACAAGGCTCACTGAACATAACTCACAGCCTTACAGAGGTAGGAATCAGGCAGAGAAAACTGGGGTACACACTATTTGCTATACCAGCATCTCCTATGCCCTCCTTCTGTACTCACCATCTACTGTTCAAGGACCTCATGATTTCAAATTTATTAATTCAAGCACCTTACCTCTGGACCTCAACTGCCCACCTGTCCAGGTTGGTTTTTATTGTGAAATAATATCAAATACACAGAAAAGCTGCTACTACCAAAAACTCCTATATATTCTTTTCCCAGATTTACCAACTTTTAATTGTTCACTTACCATTTTATCTCTCTCCCCTCTCATATTTATGACATGTTTATCTTCAAACCCTTTTAAGAAGTCATTGTTTAGATTGTATCTCTTTATACTTCCATATGTCGATCCCAAGAATGAGTGAGTACATTTTCTTAGGAAATTGAACATCAGTATGTTTATCTAACCCACAGTTCATATTCTGATTTAATCAACTACCTTAATAATGTTCTTTACAGCTCTCCCACCCTGCTCCCCTCAGGTAACCCAGAATCATTTACTGCATTTAGTTATGATGACATGTGTCTTTAACTAGAACAGTTCCTCAGCACTGATTTGTCTTTCATGGCATTAACAGTGTTTAATACCAGCCAGGTACTTTATTGAATGTTCCTCCATTTGGGTTTGTCAGATACTTCCCTCATGATTAAATTCAGGTTGTACCATCTTTGACTAGTACATGTTGTTTCCTTCTAAAGGTACATGATATTCCCTTATTTGTGATACTAATTCTGATCACTATATAGTTACTATTTTCCTATTTGTAGTAAGTAATCTATAAGTAATACTTCCAGTCCTCATCAAACATTCCCCCCTTAGATGTAGCATCCATTGATAATTTTTGTCTAAATTAATTTTTACTATGATGACTGCCAAATGGCCATTTTCTAACTTCAAAATTCCTTCTACATTACTTAGTTGACATTCTAATGGAAGGAAAAATTTTCCCTTATTTATTATTAGTATGGACTTACAGATTCTTATTTTATTCAATGGGTTATAATCCATTACTGTTCTTATTTATTTTGGTGCTCAAAAAGCCTGAGAGTTGCTGGGCGTGGTGGCTCACGCCTGTAATCCTAGCACTCTGGGAGGCCGAGGTGGGTGGATCTCTCAAGGTCAGGAGTTCGAAACCAGCCTGAGCAAGAGCGAGACTCCGTCTCTACAAAAAATACAAAACTTAACTGGGCATGGTGTTATGAGCCTGTAGTCCCAACTGCTCAGAAGGCTGAGGCAGGAGGACCACTTGAGCCCAGGAATTTGAGGTGGCAGTGAGCTATGATGGCACCACTGCACTCCAGCCAGGGTGCCTGTCTCTTAAAATACATATACATAAGGTTATTTGCTGCAACATTTTTGTAATTGCACAATATTAGAAATAGTGTAACTTCTAAACCTGGAAGATTGTTTTAGTTAATTGTGCATGTATACACAATGATACACATGGAATATTAATACTATGCAACTGTAAAGAAAAAAAAGCTACCAGTGAACTGATAGGGAGTGGTTCCCAGTATACATTGCCATGTGAAAAGATCAAATTGTAAATTACAGAGTAGGGTAGTTTTTGTGTAAGAAAAAAAGGGGAATTGGAAAGTATATGTATCTGTTTATTTTTACAAAGGAAACTAGAAGGACAAACCAGAAAACAATGGGGCTGGGGAGAATGATTTAGGAGGGAGTGACATGAACTCTCTGGCCAACTCTCAGGCTTCTTTTTTTTTTTTTTTTTGAGACAAGAGTCTCGCTCTGTTGCCCGGGCTAGAGTACCGTGGCGTCAGCCTAGCTCACAGCAACCTCAAGCTCCTAGGCTCAAGCAATCCTTCTGCCTCAGCCTCTCGAGTTGGGACTACAGGCATGTGCCACCATGCCCGGCTAATTTTTTCTATATATTCTCACTCTTGCTCAGGCTGGTCTAAACTCCTGGCCTCAAGCAATCTTCCTGCCTCAGCGTCCCAAACTGCTAGGATTACAGGTGTGAGCCACCACTCCTGGCCTGGATTCTATTTTATTTTTCATTGATACATAATAGATAAACACATTTTCAGAGTACATGTGATAATTTAATTCTCTCGTTGTAAGTACAGCTCAACATTTTTTCAGATGTTAACAAATTTCATGTCTTTAGCAATGTGCTTGTGTCTTTTGCCCATTTTCCTACAGAATTTTGGTCTTTTCTCTCTCAATTTTGAAAGGTTCTTTATATGTTAGAGCTATTATTAATATTTCTACTTGTGATATTTGTTGCAAATATTTTACTTCAATTTAACATTGTCTTTTTTTCTTTTTTGAGACAGAGTATTGCTCTGTTACCCCAGCTAGAGTGCAGTGGCGTCATCATAGCTCACTGCAACCTCCAACTCCTGGGCTCAAGCGATCCTCCTGCCTCAGCCTCCAGAGTAGCTGGGACTACAGGGGTTCGCCACCACGCCTGGCTAATTTTTTAAATTTTTAGCAGAGACTGGGTCTCACTCTTGCTCCTCTTGGTCTCAAACTCCTGAGCTTAAGCAATCCACTCACCTCAGCCTCCCATAGTGCTAGGATCATAGGCATGACCCATCTTGCCCAGTCTAACATTGTCTTTTGACTGGTTACAATATGTGCGTGTTTTTTTCCTTGTGCTAATACCAACTGCTTTAATTATACAGGTTTGTAGTATGTTTTAGTATCTACTAGAGCCAGTTCTCTCTCAGAGCTCTTCTTTCTCAGTGTATCCCAGCTATTTGTATGTGCTTATTTTTCTTATCTGAAGTTTACTGTCTAGATCCAGAAAAAAAAGCTTATTGGTGTTTTTATTGAAACTGTGTTAAATTTATGAATTTGAAGGACTGACAATTTACTGACATGTCATCAAATAAGTGGCATTTTTTTATTTATTCAAATTTATTTGATGTCTTTCAGAAGTGTTTGATAATTACAATAAGTGTTTCTCTACCTAGGTTTCCGTATATTTCTTGTAAGTTTATTCCCAGGTATTGTATGTTCTTTTTTTCTTTTGCAATTGGAAATGAAATATTTTCTTTTACTATGTCTTCTAGTAGCTGTCACCTGGCACATAAAGGCTGATGATTTATTTATGTCAACTTCTTTTCCAATTCTTATGCCTCTAGTTCTTTTATCTTATCTAACTGAACTGGTTAAAACCGCTAGTACAAAGTTAAATAGAGGGAGACAACAGTAGTCACCCTGCCTTGTTACTGACCTCAATGGGACGGCCTCTAATATTTTGCCATAAGATTCAGCTTGCTTTTCTGATGACTTCCACTGTAAGTACTTTTTGATAATCAAAGAGACCCTCTCTCCTCCTTGAGTCCATGATCCCTTTCTTTCTCCCCTTTCCTCATAATCCATCTCCAGTTTTATGATCCATGTATTCAAATATATTCTCACAAATATCTTCTACCTTTAAAAAAAAGTTTTAAAATCTTAAGAAATGATGCTTAAGCAGCAGTTATATTCAAATTGGAACCATGCAGAGAAGATAAGCATGGCCCCAGCAAAAGAATGACAGAAAAATTTGTGAATCGTTTTATATTTTTAATGTTGACAGCATCACTATTCAATAGACAAAAAGTAAAAGCAACCCAAATGTCTGCCAACTAATGAATAAACAAAAGGTAGTACATAGCCATACAATGGAATATTATTCAGCCGTAAAAAGAAATGGAGTACTGAAACATGATATGGTATGGATGAACCTTGAAAAAATTATGCTACATGAAAGAAAAAGGCCACATACTATATGATTTCATTTATATCAAATATCTAGAGAAGATGAATCCATAGAGCCAGGGGCTGGGGGTAGAAGGGAATGAGAAGTGATTGCTTAATGGTGTGCAGTTTCCTTTTGGGGTAATTAAATTGTTCTGGATTTAGATAGTGGTTGATAATTGCACACAATTGATAATTGTGAATTTACTAAATACATTTGTGCCACAGACTTGTACACTTTGAAATGGTGAAATTTATGCTATGTATATTTTACAAAAAAAAAAAAACCTTCAAGTTCATCTGGCAAAACCTCAACCCCTGGATGAACCCAACTATCTTCTTTCTCAGTGACTGCACCACAGCAGCCAAATATGAGAAAGCAAAGCAGACAAAAATCACACAACAGGGCAGAATGGTCCCACTATAAATGGATGTTAACTGACCAAATAATCTTACTCTGCCTCACAAACCAACTCTCTTCTCTCAGACTCTGAAACAATAATTTCTTCCCATAACAGATGACCCTTTGGAGCTAACTCCTGCACATGTGCATTAGTCCCCATTCCCACCTGCCTTCTCAGGAACAGCATACTGCGTATTAATTCATCATTTCTTGTAGCTTCAATGTCTTCCTTCACCTGGAAACCTCATAATATAGACTCTATTTCCTACGCATACTTTGAAAATACGTTTAATTACTTTCCTTAGCATCACCTCTAGATATAGCTCCACAATCCTACCTCACCTCTAAGTATTTTCTTAGATTCCCTTCACAGTCATACTTCGTGAAAGAATCATCTACTCTTGCAGTCTCCATTCACCCCACCCAGTCACCACTCAATTCTCCCTGGCATGGCTCCTCCCTAAATTATTCCATGGTGGCAGTTCCACATAAGTACAGCAATGATGGTCATGCTGTTAAACCAAATGGATATCAGTTCTAATATTATCTGACCTCAGCTGCATTACTCTGTTGTCCACTCTCCCTCCTAAAACATTCTGTCTCCCTGGCAAGCAAATACCAATGTACATTAAGGCTCAAACTGTCTTCTCTTATTATTCTAAAGCACGGGTAAATTTTCTCTTAAAAGTCCAGACATAGGAGGCTGAGGCGGACGGATCGTTTGAGCTCAGGAGTTCCAGACCAGCCTGAGCAAAAGCGAGACCCCCGTCTCTACTAAAAGATTGAAAGAAATTAGCTGGACAACTAAAATATATATACATATACACACACACACACACAATTAGCCGGGCTTGGTGGCACATGCCTGTAATCCTAGCTACTCAGGAGGCTGAGGCAGGAGGATCACCTAAGCCCAGGAGTTTGAGGTTGCTATGAGCTAGTCTGATGCCATGGCATTCTAGTCCAGGCAACAGAGTGAGACTGTCTCAAAGAAAAAAGGCCAGACAGTAAATATTTTAGGCTTTGTGAGCCATACAGTCTTTGTCCAAAATGCTCTATGCTGCTGCTGTTGCAGAAAAGCAGTGAGAGATAACACATAAATGAATGAGCATGGCTGTGGTGTTCCAATAAAAATGTAGGAACACTACATTTAAATTTCATATAACATAAATCCAACAAATTTCATGTAAATTTCATGTATGTAATACATTCTTCTGATTTCTTCTAACCATTTAAAAATGTAAAAACCGACTGGGGGTGGTGGCTCACGCCTGTTAATCCTAGCACTCTGGGAGGCCGGACCGGCCGATCACTCAAGGTCAGGAGTTCGAGACCAGCCTGAGCAAGAGCGAGACCCCGTCTCTACTAAAAATACAAAGAAATTAATTGGCCAACCAAAATACATAGCAAAAATTAGCCAGGCATGGTGGCACATGCCTGTAGTCCCAGCTACTCAGAAGGCTGAGGCAGTAGGATTGCTTGAGCCCAGGAGTTTGAGGTTGCTTTGAGCTAGGCTGATGCCATGGCACTCTAGCCCGGGCAACACAATGAGACTCTGTCTCAAAAAAAATAAAAATAAAAATAAAAATGTAAAAACCATACTTAGCTCCCAGGAATACAAAAACAGGTGATGGGCCATAATTTGCTGACCCTTGCTCTATCCCATTGTCTCTTTTTAACAGCATTTACCAACACCTGTGATAACTGTCCACTAACTGTCTGAGCTCCACATTAGAACATAATTCAGAAAAGCTTATTTAGCACTTAATAGTGCATCACCTAAAGCAAACAATTACTATGTGCTGAAAGAACAAATGACAGACAGGCATTAGCTTGTTTGCTGTGGTCCTGCTGGGTTAGGTCTGCTCCAGCTTTATCACCTCCACTACCAAGGTTAAATCACAGGACTGCTCAGACTGACCACTCCTGCTTACTGTTTTGTGACTATGGTAAAGCATATGTATATGTTAAAGTTACAGGATACAGGAATGAGGAGGGTCTTTGAATGACACGTGGTCTAGCCCCTCATTTCATGAGCAAATGAGGTCACTGAGGCCCACAGAGATCAAGAGCCTCGCCTGTGATCAGATCACTTGTCAGTGCACGGCAGGCTTGGGCATCCGGCCTTCTCTTTGCCCTTTCCATGAAACAATGCAACTGATTAATCCAAGCTGTGTCAACAAGAAGTTCTAATGTACATTTTCCTTCCAACATGCCCAATACAGAGTTTGGCAAGCCCTTGCCACTCTTGCAGAGTTAGCAAGACAGGAGGTCCTGAATACTATTTGGCAAAAAGGAGAAGAAAGACTACTTTTAGTGGGAGCTACCTTGGTAGAGTTCTCCAAGCCTTACCTGCAGAAGCTCCCTGGTAGGCTGCTGCTGCTTCTCTTCCAGCTGGGCGATCAGGCTGCTTAGGTGGGAGATGTTACAGGAGAACTGGGTGATGGCACCATTGATGCTGTTATAGATGGCCAAGTCTAGCTCCTCGAGGCGGGCCAGGAGACGATACTCATGCTCCTTCAAGGAGTGATACAGCTGCTCAAACTCCCAAACTATCTTCTCCCTCTCCATCTGGGTCAGGCTCTATATAGATGACAGGGAAGGGCAGTGAAGAGAGAAAAGTATCACTTCTAGTGTCCTTCACATTTCTTCCCTGACTACCCAGCCCCAAGACCTCATCATTTCATCCTGGGATACTGAAAACAAGCACCGTGTTCACTCACTTATTATTTCCAGTCTTCTGCCTGACATGGGACAGTTTCTTGCACTGAAAGACATTTAACATCCTTCCCCTCCCCTCCCCAACCACTTGATTCTTCCAGTTGACAGTGGAAGAAACACCCATACACCATTATAAAGAAAAGGGCAGTACTGGCCTTGATCGAAAACCACAAGTCTAGTCCAACCTACTCATTTCACAGATGAAGAAACTAAGGCCCAGAGAGGTTGTGTGACCCTCTCCATCTATACAATTATGGGCAGTGTCAGAGCCTGGAAGCATGTCCAGGTACCCTGATTCTCAGAAAAGGGGTCTCTCCCTTTTGATAACCCTCCCACAGAGAACACCATTGTATGCATAATGATTTGGGTCTACTCAGGCTCGTGGAGAAGATTCTACACCCATCAAATCTATTTTCAAGCAAGGAGGGCTGAGGTTTCAACAGACTGCATGGGCAGAGAAAGTGGTGGGATCTAAGGACACCATGGAAATAAGTTCCCTGTCCAGTAGTTCTTTGTTACACCCTGCCAGGACTGACAAAATTTCCCACAAGAGGAT
This sequence comes from Lepilemur ruficaudatus, assembly GCA_963574885.1. Classification (NCBI taxonomy): domain Eukaryota; kingdom Metazoa; phylum Chordata; class Mammalia; order Primates; family Lepilemuridae; genus Lepilemur; species Lepilemur ruficaudatus. Next base: position 4,278 of record CAUYRT010093332.1, on the reverse strand, counting down.
GCTGGACACAACTAGTCAGGAGGTTGCACTTCAGATGTAAATATTGCTAATAAGTAGGGATTTGTAATATTTTATTTATTGTTCAAAAACATTTTAAACACCTAGATGGTAGATATGCAAGTGTATATTATAAAATTTTCTGTACTTTTTGGCTTTGGGGTTTTTCGTTTCTTTAGGTTTTTTCCCAAAACAAATTCCCAAATATCCCTATCACATTAGCACATCAGCCACTTGCCAAGGCCTTGTGAGACTAGGGGAAGAGAGCAGAGTGAAAAATTCAGCATTGAGGCACTGTCAAGAAAGGGAAACACTCCAGAGAGAAGCAACAGTGTGGCTTAGGCAAATCTGCTATTGGCACCCATCTGCAGGATGGTACCAAAAAGAAGGCTAACTGTACCCAAGAATTTTTCCTATCTCAGCTTTGTCAAGGATCAACCCCAGGCTACACAAACCCAGCAGGTTAAATTTTACTGATAAGTCTAATTTCCAGAGGTTTCAAACTTGGCTCCCCCTCCTTTCCCTAAAAGTGGGGGAATCCCTTGGTTCTTCAGGTGAGCTCCTACTGAGTGCCACGTGGGCTCATTCTACCTGTACGTAGACGCTCTGGGTGACCTAGCTGGACAAGGTTAAGGGAAATAACATGAACCCCACAGAAGAGAGAGTAACCGGCAGGTACAATATTAACTGTATTCCAGCAACCCTTACCAAGAGTTCAGCTCGTGCCTGCTCCCCCTGTGCCCGACGTCTCTTCTTTAAGTCTTTCACTCTTTTTAGATGGTCTAGCTGGTTCTGGATTTGTTCCTGAAAGAAGAAAAACAGATGGGCAGTTCAAGATTAGGCAGACCTCAGCATCAGCATGGTTATTCTGCTTAGCATACATGGAACACACACACTCCTTATACCAAGTCCTTGGTTAGAGCTTGTCCTTAGACCACACTGCCACCCTCAGGAGAAAGGCCCAGAGCATAGGGCCACCGCCCCTCCCCTTTGGCAGCTTATGTGTTTTTTAAAACAGTGAATCATCTACCTGTCCCTAGAAGGATACTGCATGGCTTAATGGAAAGGTGACTGGACTAGGAAACATAACGTTGTAGTTCTTCCACAGAGGACTACTGAGACACTGTGTGATATGGGTAAAGCCTACCTTCCCAACCTACTCCAGAGTTATCACCAGAGTGAGTAAAATGATATAGTTCAAAGCTCCGTAAGTGTTAAGTTAATTATGCATGAATGCACTCATATTTAAACAGGGACATAATTGTGTGTGTATTCCTGCAGCCCTCAAATATACAGAAAATACACAGCATCCTAGACTCTTTGAATGTTGCCTTAAAACTGTTTTATATGCAATACTGCGTTTCCACATTATTGTTTAGTTGTGCCAAACTGTTCAACAGTTCACAAAGAGCTCTACACATCATATGATTTCACTTAACCTTCATAATAACTGTTATCTCCTGATTCTCAGAATGGCTGAATAACTTAAGCAGTAAAGCCCTCTGTCCTTTTCTGTGAGCTTCTAGAACAGGATTACAGGAAAGTGCTGTGGAAATGCTTACAAACTGATGAGCATCTGTTTGATGTGTACACAGTCAGTTAACATCCGAATGTGTTTTGTCTGAGCTTGTTTGGGAGCGGAGGGGAGTATGCGTCTCTGAAGCTTGTTGTGTACATGGTTTTCCACACTTCTTTTATACCGTCAAAGAGGTTCTCCATGGGCCGTCTTTATGTACAATGTGCTCGTGAGCCAGGAAACACAGGGGTAAATAGAGAAAGGGCAGTGGGGGTGAGAGACTTCTGGCTTCTTCCCCAGCTACAGGTTTTCCTCCCAAATCTGAATGCGGAGGCTCTGGAGAGGACAGAGAGGAAATGACGGCTGTGAACCACACGTCCGGCTCAGCCATTTTCTAGGCGGAAAAAAGGGAAGCCCCTTTGGCTCTCTCCTTCCTTTGTCCGACTCCCGCTCCCACCCCTGCCCGCTCCGCGCCCTCACCTTGAAGCCCTCCACCGCCTCCTCGAGCGGCAGCACGCTGTGGCCGCGGTGCTCGCGGGAGCGGTCGCACACCACGCAGATGGGCATCTGGTCCTCCTCGCAGTACAGCTTCAGAGGCTCGCGGTGCTTCTCGCACACGCCCATCTCGCCGCCGGGCCCCGACGGCCGCTCGGTGCGCAGCTGCTTCACCAGCTGGGTCACGTTGGCCAGATGCCGGTTGGGCCGCATGTGCCGCTGCGGGAAGGTCTCCCGGCACTGCGGGCACGACACGTTAGTCTCTGCCGCGCCCCAGCAGCGGGCGAGGCACGCGCAACAGATGTTGTGGCCGCAGTCGAGCATCATGGGCTCGGCGAAGTACTGCAGGCACACAGGGCAGGTGGTCTCCTGCTGCAGGCACTCGGCCACGCTTCCGGAGGCCATGGCGCGGGCCTGCGGGGGCGCAGGGCATGGGCCCCGGAGCCGAGCTCTACGCGGAGCCCAACTCTCCTGCGCTCTTCCCCGTTCGCTGCTCCTGGGCGGCAGGGGGAGGAGGCAGGCGGGACGGACAGAGGGCGGCGCCCCTCAATCCCGGATCCCAGACGCGACCGCGCGCGGAAGCCTCAGAGTGGCCGAGCCGCTCCCTCCGCCACCGCGCCCCGCGGAGTGAGCGCGGGAATACTGCCGCCTCACCAAGCCTCGCAACTACGCCACGGGGCCGGGAGCAGGGGGCCGGGAGCAGGGCGCCGCGCTCAGCCTCATAGGGTCAGGCGCAACAAGCGCGCCAGACAACGTGGCCGCGTCCGAGCGGATCCCGGCGGTCGCGTAGACCCCACCCCGGCGCGAGCGGAAGAGGCGGTTCGTGGGGGCGGGGCTTGGCCCGCGCCTGCCAGCGATCTACAGGATTTCGTGGCCTCGGGGCCTGAGAGTTCCGGGAGGCCCCACCACCTGGGCTTGGGAGGGACGCGTTCGAGCCTAGCGTCACAGGAGCAGGTGCTGCCTCCGAGGCGCGGCGGTGACATGGTACCCCTGCCACAGTTCCGGGCCTACCTCCAAGCTTCCGCGGCTACCGGGCCTGGAAGGTCTTTTGCTGGGTTTCATCTTGGTGCCCAGCCCTAAGCCCCTGCAAGAGAAAGCTGGGTTTGTATAGGTACTGGGAAGCCCAAACATCTGGTCTCCGCGCGAAGCCGGAGGGTGGGGGTAGCAGACTGAGCCCCTCTTGGTATGTGAGGCACTTGATTAAGACGCACTCACAGGCACTCGAAATTTTGTTTAGAAACAGAAAGGTTTGATTATCAGACGGTAACATTTCTGTGGGGCAGAATCAGGCCCAGTTCTGCTACTTCTTATTTGTGCCCAAGCAAATTGGTTTACCGTTTTGAGCCTCAGTTTCTCCTCCTGTGCCATGAGGATGGTAATTAAACCCTAGCAAGGAGGTAGAATTCATTATATCTTTTACTTTTTGAACCATAAGAATGTTTATCCATTAAAATAGTCATAAAGGCCGGGCATGGTAGCTCATGCCTGTAATCCTAGCACTCTGGGAGGCCAAGGCGGGAGGATCGCTCAAGGTCAGGAGTTTGAAACCAGCCTGAGCAAGAGCAAGACCCCCCCATCTCTACTAAAAATAGAAAGAAATTAATTGGCCAACTAAAAATATATAGAAAAAATTAGCCGGGCATGGTGGCACATGCCTGTAGTCCCAGCTACTCGGGAGGCTGAGGCAGAAAGATCGCTTGAGCCCAGGAGCTTGAGGTTGCTGTGAGCTAGGCTGACGCCACAACACTCTAGCCTGGGCAATAGAGTGAGACTCTGTCTCAAAAAAAAAAAATAGTAATAAAATGCCTACTGCATAGGATGGTTGTATTGAGTACGGCCTAAAAATTCTTTGCTCGTTTCTGAAATAGAGACTAAGAATCCTTCGGTTTTGTAGGGCAAGAGTGAAGAACCTTTTCATGTTCAAAGGCTGCATTAATTTAGCTGTGATCAAATAAGGCTGCATTCAAGAAGCTTCAATTAGATACATTGAAAAATGTACATTATTTTGTAAAAATCTAACTACTGTGTATTTAATAGTTTCAAAAAATGATAACTTTGTTAATTTTAAAGTTAACCTTTTAATGACTTTGTTGTGTCTGCTTTTTGTTGGAATGCATTTGAATATTTCATTGCAGCATGGAAGTCCAAAGTTTCAGGTGATCCTCTAGGTGAGTATCAGTCATTTGTGACCTGAAGGGTGTCTGATTTGGGTTAGATAGGAGACTATAGATTCCCAGCAATAAGTGATTGAGAAGCAAGAAAGCATTTTT
>CAUYRT010093329.1:0-12393 GCA_963574885.1 Lepilemur ruficaudatus | reverse complement strand
TGAGACCCTGTCTCTACCATAAATAGAAAGAACTTAGCGAAACAACTAAAAGTGGAAAAATTTAGCTGGGCACGGTGGCGCACGCCTGTAGTCCCAGCTACCCGCGAGGCTGAGGCAGGAGGATCGCTTGAGCCCAGGAGTTGGAGGTTGCTGTGAGCTAGACTGACACCACGGCACTCTAGCCCGGGTAAGAGAATGAGACTGTTTTAAAAAACAAACATACAAAAAAACTGACTCTCATCATGATCTTTCCAGGAAGTCAATTTGTCTTACTCCATTTAAACTCCTTGGGTGACATAGAATTTCAGAGGATATATTTAGTTACCATTTTCATTTGCTGACTTAAGATGAACAGAGGTTTGTTAGGAACTTCAGATAAACTTTGTCTTAGTTTGGATTTGAATTCTGTTAAATTACTATCATTGCTAACATATGGTTCAGCCTTTGCTTTTTCTATGTTAAATGAATGTCAGATGAATGAGGGCAGAAATTCTTATAGAATAATTCTTCTGGGAACTCTTGAGTGTAGTCACTAAAGTGTAGTCACCATTTTGTAGTTCTGTGTTTTTTGTTGTAATTCTTTGATTTTAACCAAGTAAAAATTCTGTTTCACTTATCTTTTTGTATGATTGGTATTAAATTCAAAATGAGGCAATAGGGCATTTTAAGAATTCATATTATCACCTCTGTGACTAGACACTTAATGACCAATGTCTCTGTGGAATATTTTGCCTTAATTAAAGAATCAACAGTTTTATATTACTATAATATTTTTGTCAGATATAAAGCATCCCTCTATAAAATTATCATAAGACAAATTGTATTTCTTTTCTATAGTAGTATAAAGGCATAATGGATTTTGGAATACAACATTGTATTTATGAGTTTGATATCCATGTATCGTCAAATAGCTTTGCCCTAGTCAGTTTGGGTCACAGTACTGTTAGATGATAGTCTAACGATAAGTCAGCACCTCTCAGGATGTCCAGCATCCCCTTCCACTCCACCCTCCAAAAATCCCTTAAGAAAACTCAAATTCAATTTCCTATTTGATGTTAGTCAAAAGTCTCATCTTTTCATATAAAGGAGAACATACCACAGTTTTTGTTCTGTTTTTCTTAAAAATAGAAGTTCAAAATTTAAAGAATAGCATATGAAATAGTTAAGCTATTTTCTTTTGTCTGTGTGGAGCAGTGAACAGTTAGTGCTTCTAGATATTATCTTCATCTATTTTTTTTAAATGCTAATAAACTGTTAAGCATAGTCTGATCATTTGTAACATCAGTTCTTCATCATTTTTGCTCCCTGGCTTATGGATTTAATTCTCAAAAAGATTGGTCCCTAGACCAGTGACATCAGTATCTTCCACCTGGTGATTCTGAGTCTCACCAAAGTTTGAGAACCACTGGCTTAGACTAAAAGTTCTTTGTTTATGACCAATATAACCATCACAGAGAGAAAATTTGGGATACAGTGGGTTGGGTTGTTATTTTACATCTGTATTGGGTGGAGGGGATGTACGGGACATTTAACCAGAAAAGTTATCTAAGATAGATTATCTTTTTGGTAAATTTATTTTCAATTGTATTCTTAGAGAGTTTAACAAATGATTACCCAATTAAAATCATTTTATTTTCTTTTATTTTGTTCTTATTTAATCTTTATTATCAGCTACCCTTTTTGTATCTTAACCATTTTGATATGTGGTAGAAGCATTTTGTTATATAGCGTACTTAAATTTAATGAACAATTTACTAGCTAAACCAAAAGAATGAAGACCTCTTAAGTGGTGATAAAAGTAACAATACTAGCTAATGTGCTCAGATTCGGTTTATAGGCCAATACCGCTCTGTGGGGAAAATTCTTTTTGCCTGGGAATTAAATAGGGACTATTTTAATTAGTGTACCATCTAGATAAATGGAGCCTTTAAAAATGTACCAGTTCACATAGTGTTTTCATTATGTAAGTGGTTATTTCTAGGTTGCATAATGTAGTCAGTGCAAATTTAAACTTTTGTTTAACTTTATAAACTCTTGTAAGAAAAAAAGGAAAAATCATTGTCTTTATATTCATTGATGTGTTACTACCTCATTCACTAACCACAAAGGTTCATATCATGTAAAAATTGAATTTTTTCCCTCTAAATTTCAAGGCTATTCACTTGGGCCCGCATGTATTTCATGTTTCAATTCTCTCATTTTTTTCTATACCATGGTTTTATTTTTTAAAGTAGGCAAACCAGTTTGTTTGTTCCATCTGAATTTGATTTGCTGGCCCTGCATTTCCTTACCTGGAATGGTTTCTCTTTTACATCATAGTCCTGTTTATTACTCTGAGAGAAAACACTGTTTTGTAGTTGGAATATTCTGTGACTGTGGTAGATTGAATATGTACTCTTTGATCGCTGCACTCTCCAGTTGCTTTATGTGACTTCTCAGTGTTTACACATAGCGCAGTCTATTCATTTGTATTTGCTTTAATGTTCTAAGTATTCTTGTGTGTTAGTGAATGTCTTGTTTTTGAGGGTATTTTTGTTTTTGCTTTTGTTTTAGAGATAACTCTCTCTCTCTCTTCAATGAAAAATTTTTAAAAACCCAACAGGCTTTTTTCCACTTTGAGAAAGCCAATTTGTGACTTTGTTTTTCTCCCGTAAAGTCCTTCGCTCCTTTCTTCCCACCCTGTCTTCCCCCAGCTATCTGGAGTTTTTTTGGTAGCATTAAGAACTCCTCAGAGCTTTTGAACATTTAATGTGATGGCAACTCATTATTTTTCCTCTGACAGAATGTTTGATGTGGGTGGTCAGAGATCTGAGCGGAAGAAGTGGATTCATTGCTTCGAAGGAGTGACCGCCATCATCTTCTGTGTGGCTCTGAGCGACTATGACCTGGTTCTGGCTGAAGATGAAGAAATGGCAAGTGGAACCACTTTTAAGGGTTGAGCATAAAATATGAAGAGCTGGCAATGTTTCCAATGCATTTTCTAAGAAAAATTCTTGAGAAATTCTTACTAATGCCTGAATTATTTGAAAGTTCACAGTCTTTCCTATAACTTTCCTGTTTGCATAAGAAAAGGGAAGTTTACTAAAGAAGCACAGATGGAGCTAGAAAAAAAGGAAAACATTGAGAGTCAATCTCACCTCAACCCTATAACCTTAACTACACTGCACAGCAGCCTTTTCTATATCTGGTATCTACACACCAAATGAAAATAAAGTTAGTTACATAGTTGCCTAAGGCTTATTTTACATCATTTGTTACTTCTGCCGGTTTAGTAATCTTTGATATATGTTAGGCTTTGCTACTGCCATGTAACTTTAAGATGTGTTTCAATGTACCATTAATCTGAGGGAAATATTTTTAAGTAGAAATTTATTTTTTCTTTTAAATTGATTTTTAATTTCAGAATATTACAGGGGTACAAATTCCAGTGTTTTTGAATTTGCCCAAGTCAGTACAAATTTAAAACTGTCATTTCAAATTAACTTTAGTAAAAAGTGAGAAAAAAAAAGAGGTAGAAATGCCAATTTTATATTTTTAAAATCAAGTATATGCAATTATACTGTGGTAGACCACACGGTCATTTCTTTCATTTCAGCACTATAAAATGTGTCAATACTCTTTTTGAATGCAGATCCTGCAAGGGCAGGAAACAGGAATTGGAGGTCTCCTTCCTTAATATTTAGAGTTTGGGGCTAATTGGGTTTCAGCTTGTTCAATTTAATTTATTGATCTTTAAAAACCTCTGCTTATCTTTTAATGGAAACTTAGGTAAACTCTGTAACAGTGACATTTCTTTTCAGGTGTTCACACCCGTGTCCCTAGATTATAACATCCTGCAGCAGGATGTGCCCAGGCACAGCACACCACACAGTGGGCACTCAGCAAGTAATGGCTGAATGCAAAAAGTGATGAGTGATGATTAGTCACTGGTCTGGCCTAGAGTCAAAGTGTGCTTGTTCTGAAACGGCAGCATTGTATTTTTGTGTTATTTTACCAACTTTTCAACAAGCTCTGCTTAATTACCATTCTTGTTATTTTTAAAAATTATTTCTCAAAATCTTTGCTGTTACTAACAAATTGGTCTCGGGTTTTTTTTTTCCTGTTACAGAATCGAATGCATGAAAGCATGAAGTTGTTTGACAGCATATGTAACAACAAGTGGTTTACGGATACGTCTATTATACTTTTTCTAAACAAGAAGGATCTCTTCGAAGAAAAAATAAAAAAGAGCCCTCTCACTATATGCTATCCAGAATATGGAGGTATTTTACTTTCTGTAAATAACTTACTAAGTCATATATTTCTAAGAAACTTTCCCCAAGGCAAGATTTCAGTTGTTGATTTGAATCTCTTGGCTTAGTAATTTTTATGCCCTTAAGGGATATTATTTATCAAGCTCCATTTGAGCACAGTTCCTTAAGATGTGGATGAGATTACTGAAAATATTCATTTTATGGAAAAGCTGTTAGATAATTTTCAGTGACAACTCCAAGTCTTCATAAATTTAAACAATTGGTTTGCTCATCCAGTTAACAGATCATATGATCTATTCTGTGACACACAGTAAGTAAGGCATGTATCTGCTTAGTGTCTAATGTCAAAGACAGACATACTAAAAAAGAAACAACAAGCAATAGCATTAAAACATACTGCCAAAAAGGAACGTGAGCATTATTATCATAAGAGGAAAAATAAAGAAGAAATCAGTGAGGCAGCTAACTCTTCCAGAGAGTCAGGGAAGGTTTCACAGGAAATCTAAACTTCAGTAATGATACTGTTAATGGTACTTTAATTTTACTACCATGGAAAATGCCCTGGAGTGAGAAAAGTAGACCTGAAGTACAGTCCTAGCTTTTTCATAATTAGCTATTTCATCTTGAACAAGGCAGTTAATTTACCTAGGTCTCAGTAATCCATCTGTAAAATCAGGAATTGGACTGAAACATTGGGTTTAGTTTAGTTCCTTGGAGTACCTCGTGGGTTGCTATAGAACAAGGTGGTGGAGGTGGGCATAGGTACTCCTCCCTCCCCCCTAACTCTCACAATTCCTATCTCATTAAAGCAGAGAAACTCACGTTTCATCTGTTTTACATGTTGGGCTTCTGAATAAAATTGTATGTTAGCAAAGAGAAATCTATGCCTTAAAAAAAAAAAAGGGAGGTCTTTTTGACTATCCCTGGTTTATATTATCTCTAAATCTAGATAGGCTGCAGAGTTTAGTTACTTACCCTTACTCCTTCCTTCCTGTTTGGAAAAAAAAAGGTCAGGAACTTGTTTCATTATAAACAAAACTTCAGTGTTATATTTAGTAAATTGTACGATGAAAATAGGTATTTACTGCCATTTCACAGATGATGTTAAGATAGTCCTATGATGTCAGTGCTTGGATATCCCCACTCATGCAGAATACCTGTGAAAACACCGGGGCTTGATGAAGGCACAGAGCCAATTCCAGACCCAAGTCCACTGCACTTCTGCTCCCAGGCCACTAACAACTAGGCTACATTTCATTAAATTCTCTCTGGAACCAGAAGGAGAGGGTCCTTTGATAAATATAATCATGTTATTTATTATTACAGCCCCTTTTTTATACTGTGAAGTTATACTTCAGTTCAAAATGATTTCACACTTAAAAACTTTTGCTTTCTTTTTGAAAGTCGTAGTATCCTAAGTTACCTTATTCAGAAATATTTTTAGTGTTTATTAGAAATAAAATTATTTGTAACTGTAATTTCACGATGAAATTATGCAGAATCAAGGTGACTTGGTTTTTCCCTTACTTGAACCTCCCTTTCAGTTTATTTTTATCATTTCCTATGATGATAGCCATTTTGTACTAATTCATATCACCAGAGGTCCCAAATGAATCCATAAATATTGTATACCTACAGGGACTTCAGAGCAGCCAATAATGTACTCGTTAGCTCTTTCCTTGCCAGATATAGAGTGTGTTCAAGAACTTTTGCTTATGTTACCAAGTTAATAAGAATGCCTGAGCTCAGAATCTTTGCACAAAAAGAACATTATATAATTCTTTCACATCTCCAGTTTTAGGATCATAATTGAAAATCTCTACTTCATGCTTTAAGTATTGATTCAATTGCTTCTTGCTTCAACCTTAATCCTCAATTCCTATGGCTATTGCTCCGTATAGAAGAATACTGTGTAGCCCGCCCCTGCTGCTCACTTGATTTATCTCCTGTCTCTGTCTGCTTCTGTCTCCTCTTCCTCCTCTTCTTTTTACAGTATATTGCCATTTCACCAGATTCCATAGCACATTTTTGGAGTACAGTGATCTACTTAGTTACCCGGAGTATACAGCAAATTGAGCTATTCACTCAGTGTAAACTATATTCTGAAAACATGTATTCATGGTTTCATTAGTGTCTGTGGACCAACGAGACATTGTTTATTGCTTTGGAATTTTGGAGCAACAACTTATTATGATTGCATAAAATAGAATTTGATTTTTAAAAGTATATGGTTGTTTGCTGGTGACATTAAAGAGTTAAAATGTAAACTTAAAGACTGGTTTTATTCCCTTTTTATCTCTAATATAATGATTTATGCTGTCATAGCACTTTAAACACAACATCCCTATGGGTGTTTGTCACATTGTATTGTACAAAGATTGTATGAGATATAAAAGGAAGATGGAGGCTGTGGGATGTGATATTTATTCTTCTAGCTTAGAAGACTTAATGCTGAAAAAGAATTTAAAACTCTGTAAAGCAGTATAAGAAAAACTGAAATATAGAGTGTCTCTGTGGTGTTTAAGAGGGGAAAACATTTTTAAGCAACGGAGAACCCATCTGAATTTGATTAATTAGGAAAAGTTATGTGGACTGCCAATTTTGAGCAAATGTGCAGGTAGTCAGAGATCTCAGCTGGTGAAGTACAGTGAAGGGGCCGCACTGCAATACCACAGGTAGCGCTTTGTGTTTGGGACCCTCATGACTTGGAGTGAGTCCCAAATGTGGACTAGAGGATCTCAGAATAACACTATAGAGCAGGCTGGGTAGTAGAGGACCTTGAAAGCCTAGCAGAATGGATTATTACTGCAAAAGAGGGATGTAAACCTTTTTTTTCAAATGAACATTTTTTTCAACTATTGTATGTATTATTACATTATATATATTAATACATGTACATACGTATATACATATACACACGCCTCAGCATAAGTGTGAAGCTCATTAAATTGTTAAAAGTGAACATACCCATATCCGCTAGTCAGGTCAAGAAATAGAACATTACCAGAACCCCAGGAGCCCCATCATATCTCTTACCAGTCTTAACTGATCAGACACTGCCTCCTCTCCCCTAGCCACCAAATAATCATTATCTTGACTTTTGTCCTTATCAATTTATTTTGATTATTTTTCAGATATTAGTTGGATCATATAGTATATTCTCTTTTTGTGCCTGGCTTCTTTTGTTCAACAGTATGTTCATGATATTCATCCATGTTATTGTGTGTAGCAGTAATACTTTGATTCTCATTTTGTATTAATGAAAGTAATACTTTCTCATTCTGTGTGTCACCTCATCATATAAATATATTAGAATTTATTAGCCAGCTACAATCGATAAACTTTTAGGTTGTTTCTTAAAAGTTAGTGCTGCTATTAACAATCTTTATATGTCTTCTGGTGAACATAGACATGTATGTAGTTCTATCAAGTGTATACCTAGATACTGAATTTTCGAGTCAGAGTATGCATATGATTATCTTTAGATACTGCCAAACAATTTCTGAAGCATTTGTACATAGGGGAAGTCTTTAGTCAATAACCTAAAAGCAGGAGTGTGTTGTTCACTTTTTTGTAACCTCATAGGTGTAAACTTGTTGTAGACCCTTGTAAAATTTTTGAATAAAGAAAAATGAGGAAGAAATGCCAGTTAATGTATATATAGAAGAGGGAATAAAAAATACGGATAAATGTTCAGTGAGCCTTTCTTTATCCACCACTGGACAAGACCTGAAATAACATGCCACCATCAGGCACCTGAAGTTCAGTGTTGCTGTGTAGAAGGCAAGGGATAAGAGAAAAAAGATGATCTGGCATTTGGAGACCGAGGCAGAAACAAAGATCGTGGCAAACATGGAATGCTATGCAAAGGAGATTTTTTTTCTTTTTTAATTTGAGGGATAACTCACAGTCATTAAAAGGTAATTAACATGGGTGTTTTTCATTTAGAAGAAATAGTATTTCCCATTCTAGAAGGGAAAATACAGTTAAGGCATTCACATATTTTTATATGTATGAAACTGGCTTTCATGTTTTAAAGTCCATTTTGCTTAGTAGTATACTTGTTATTTTAACTTTTTGCATTGTATTTCTTTCGTTTTCCCATCTTAGGGTCAAACACATATGAAGAGGCAGCTGCGTATATTCAGTGTCAGTTTGAAGACCTCAATAAAAGAAAGGACACAAAGGAAATATACACCCACTTCACATGTGCCACAGATACCAAGAATGTGCAGTTTGTTTTTGATGCTGTAACAGATGTCATCATAAAAAATAATCTAAAAGATTGTGGTCTCTTCTAAGTTTTGCAGTTAATGGTAAAATGCATTTTCAAACCAAATGAGTGCTTATATATGGATCTCTCTAGACTAGAGTCTTGCAGCAACACAGGATGTAGTATACAGCAAATGCATCTGGTATCTGACCAAAGTTGTTTTGTTTTGTTTTTTTAACTGAAAGTAACAGAGGGACCGTTGTTAAATGTTAAAGATAGTCCTGTAGTGTGCAACTGAAAGACAGTGTTAAAGCTGGGCTCTAGTATATTGATGATTTCTGTGTAAGTGTAAATATGCAAATGTATGTATACATGTATTTATGACTTTAATTTCCCACTTTACTTTTAGGTTTTAAGAGTGGCAACTTACAATTTTAGCGTGATGGCTTTGGAAATAACATAAATATTAAGTACCTTGTACTGAATGACAGACCATTACTATGTTTGCCAGTTTTAAACAGATTTATTTATGTTCGTGTCCTGTAAATTTTTAAGTACAGTAATTAATATTAGAAAACATTGCAGCCCTTATCTTGATTATATGTATACTTGTATTCATAAAAAATGTTATTTGTACAAACATTACACAGACTATTTTAATAACATGATTTGTTCTTAAATTTAATGTGTTTTGAAAAATTCTTAAAGAGGATGACTGTATCTGGCTTTGGATCAATTATTTAAATTGTGTGCATTTTGATTTTACTTTCACGCAAATAACAATTTGATACATTAGATTCCACATTAGATTTGGTTTGAAAAACTAAAATTCCAGATTTTTGAGGATATGCTCTCTAGACTTATAAACACTTAATTTTTATTCACTTTGTTTTCACTTTGAATTTTAATATTTGGCTAGTATTCATTCATTGCCTTAAAGGTGATATCATATTAATTTTTATACATTTTAAATAACTACATTTTTATTTATTACTAAGTTTAGGTGGATATTGAGAGGATTTTTGTGGGCAAAACAAATGTCAGCATAATGAATTTTGAGACATTCATTTGTGTATTTCCTTTGGGAAGTCCCTTGTACCTAGCATACATGATAGTTCTTTGGAAGATAACAAAAAAGATCTTTGAATATTCTATTGCTAATGTAATGCAAGCTTTAAATTTATATATGTAACTAATTTCAAATTTAATTAACACATGATGTTAGAATTATTTTTTTCCCAAGCAAATTTCTTCCACTTGTTCGAGTTTCTATTATTTCTTCTTAAATTATGCTATTATTTCTGAGAATAAAATGGACGATTACACTTAGAAAATGAGTAATGGTATTCAATAAAGTCAGTGATTGTATGCTCAAATAAGTGTTACATAACAGGTAGATACTGAATTTTGATAGAATAATTTTCTTTTGACTTTTCACAATGTGTCTCTGTGACCTTGTTTCAGCAAAATGAACAGCACTCCCCATCCTACCTCCCCTTTTTTATTCGTCTTGAAAATACTAGTCTTTCAGTAAGCATCGCTGGTAAGTAGTTTCTAAGTTTAGTTTGTGTGTCATCATTTTGTTAAGGTATATTTGTTAAACTATCGGTGTGTGTGTGTGGGTAACCATAAATTACATTCATGTCTGTTTCATTTGGGGAATTTTCTTCTTTGTCATATAAAGGAATTCAGAGTTATCAGAGTTCCTTAAATGTGTTAGAATCTTTATGTGCCTTTCATGAAAGATATGTTTTCATTGATTTTACCGATGGAAGACCTGTACTCTCCACATTGTGAAGTTGTGTATGAAATTCAACTATAATATTAATAAATTTGAATCATGAGAAAAATGGTTTTAAAAGTCACAAAGAAGCACATATTGGTGACCATCATTGATGAACTTCTGAACTTTATTCTGTGTAATTGTGTTACTAATAAATCCTAATAAATTTACATTTTTAAAATTTTACAAACCTGTTGGCTAAACACATTTTGCGTTAGAATTTAAGTATCAGTGTGTTGTATCTTCATTTCTTCTTTCTCTGTGTTCTTGGTCTTTTTGTAATTTCATCTACTTCAGAAGTTTGAGTTTTCTGGGCTCCACATACTGGTGAATAAGCCAAATGCATTATTATTCCCTTTAAATCAGTTCTCACATAACTCTGCCATTTTAGCTAAGTACCATCATCATGTAATCCTTCAGTGGGGAACTTTTTAGCCATTTGGAAGTCGTCTTATCCCTCATATCCATCTCTGTTTACTGACAGTTTGAGTTTGCCAAAGCCATTTGTTTTTGTTTTGTTTTTTTTTTCCTTTCCATTGCTGCTACTACATCTTTGCTGAATTTCACTTGAAATGGCTTATTAATTAAGTTCCCCACCTCCCATTTCTACTTCCTCTAATCCACATTAGTTATCTTATAGAGAAATGTGACTATGTTGCCTTCTGTGCTTTGAACTCAGATCTCTTGGTTCCCGTGCCGGCACCTTTCCACTGTTCCATAGTGCCACATTGTCTTCTGTGCTTTGACAGACTGCATTGGCTCTAACTTGTTAATAAAATTAAATGCAACTTTAGCTTCCCATTCAAGGCTTTTCATCATCTGAAAACTCTTCACTACTACCCCACTCCTCTCTTACATTACGTTCAAATAAGTACCCTGTGCATAACTGTACTTTCCTCCAAGCATTTTACTACATGCTACATGTGATATACTTAGAACCATGCCTAGTATGTGGGAACGTTTATTTGTCTCTGTTAAATGTCATTATTTGTATTAATTAGCACTTATGTTTGTGATATCCTTTGCAGATTCCTTTGGCATCTGTTCTTCAGTCTGCCCTTTTGGGAACTTCGTGATTCTGGTAGGGCTGCCAGTCTAATTTCATTTCCCTGGCTGTGGGCTTAGGCCTGACCAAGCTTAGCCTCCCTTCTTTGGACAAGTGACCCAAACTGAGCCAGTCCCAGTTCCAATTCCTAAAGCCCCCTAAAGCTCTTGTAGTTTCTAAAATTCCCTTCATTTCTTTCAGTACCCTTCTGAAAAACTACTTTGATGCTTGATGTAATTCAATCACATTTAATCTCTTACTGAAAAAGTCCTGACTAAGATGCATTTTCTTCTTACTGAATGCTGACAATAACTGTGAGATAAATCCAAAAAGGCTCAAAGAGGTTAATTAACTTGAGCAAGACCAGGTCAAGGTTTTAAAGGTAAGATTTCTGACTCTGTGTCTGTCAAAGGACTCCAAAAAATGCTACCTTATTTTCAGAAAATTTTTAAGTAGTCTTTCATTTATTCCCAGTCTGCCCAAGTTTCTCTGAATAATAATTCTTTTTTGGATTAAAAATAAACCATATGACACCTAGTATGTCTTGCATCAGAGCTATTTGTGTTATCTTAACACTCTTTAGATTTGAAGCTACTTAAGTGGAGGAATAGTTATGTGCATTTTTGTATCATTTGTTTGCAGAATGACCTGCATTGCCTTGTATAAATGAATTTAGTTGATAATGTAAATCAGTATTACATATGTTAGCATTGTCATCGTATATAGTGTGTTGTTTTTTTTTTATAAAATTTTTTTGCTCTTTTTTTTTTTTTTTTTTTTTTTTGAGACAGAGTCTCACTTTGTTGCGCGGGCTAGAGTGCCATGGTGTCAGCCTAGCTCACAGCAACCTCAAGCTCCTGGGTTCAAGCAATCCCTCTGCCTCAGCCTCCCAAGTAGCTGGGACTACAGGCATGAGCCACCATGCCTGGCTAATTTTTTCTATATATATTTAGTTGGCCAATTAATTTCTTTCTATTTTTAGTAGAGATGGGGTCTCACTCTTGCTCAGGCTGGTTTCGAACTCCTGACCTTGAGCGATCCACCCGCCTCGGCCTCCCAGAGTGCTAGGATTACAGGCGTGAGCCACCGCGCCCGGCCT
>CAUYRT010093327.1:0-25325 GCA_963574885.1 Lepilemur ruficaudatus | reverse complement strand
TGGGCTCGAGCAATCCTCCTGCCTCAGCCTCCCGAGTAGCTGGGACTATAGGCATGCACCACCATGCCCGGCTAATTTTTTCTATATACTTTTAGTTGGCCAATTAATTTCTTTCTATTTTTTTAGTAGAGACTGGGTCTCACTCTTGCTCAGGCTGGTTTCGAACTCCTGACCTTGAGCGATCCTCCCACCTCGGCCTCCCAGAGTGCTAGGATTACAGGCGTGAGCCACCACACCCAGCCCCCCCCGCTTTTTTTGTTTAAGAGACAGGGTCTCGCTATGTCCCCCAGGCTGGAGTGCAGTGGTGCAATCATAGTTCACTGCAGCCTCCAACTCCTGGACTCACGCAATCCTCCCACCTCAGCCTCCCATGTAGCTGGGACTATAAGCACGCCACCAGGCCCAGCTGATTTTTTATGTTTTGTAGATCCAAGGTCTCACTATGTTGTCCAGGCTGGTCTCGAATTCCTGGGGTCAAACAATCTTCCCTACCTCAGCCTCCCACAAATGTCCAACTTCTTCGTGGCTGTCTTCACATGGATGTGCTTTCAGTGTTTCCGATGTATCCTTTTGAAGAATAAATTCTAACCTTTTCCACCCAAGTCTTTGTCCTTCTTGATTCTCTGTCTTTTGAAGGATGGAGGGGCTGTGATGGTGTGTTTGTGTGCACCCCATGCATGTTTTGGGGGTGCGGGAGGAGGTATTTCAAACACCGCAGTATCGGTGATTCTTCTCTTGCCTGGCACTTGTTCTTCAGAGGTGCATCCAGCCAATCACCAGAGCTCGTCCGCTGCTCTCTGCAAGGGCTGCTCCAGATGACCCTCCTGTTCTTACAATAGCTAACTTGTTTGAGCATTTATGAAGCACGTTCATGGATAATTTTATTTCATCCACAAGATAAAATCTCTGGGGCAGGTATTGGCATAAATCCCCATATTTCCAGCTGATGAAACAACTGCTTATGTTAAGAAATTTTCCCAAAGCCCCAAAGCTGGAGAGTGGCAGCACTGAGATTTGAACCCCGGGCGGTGTGGCTCCGTGTCCCAGGCTCTCAGCCACAGCTCTGCGGCTGCAGTGAGCAGCGTTCCTTATTTCTGTCCTGGGCCACCTCAGTCATCACTCCCCATTGCGTTCTCCTGGTGTCCCCTTCCAAGTGTCTGAAAGGCCCTCTCCCTGCCCACGCATCTGCCTTACGCAGTCCCACCCATCTAACATATTACAGGACAGTTGTCCCAGCCCTTCGACAAACTGCGGGCGTAAAGAAATGTGGGAGGGAGCCCGCTGAAGTTTCTCAGGGGTCCACTGTACTGTAAGGACCACATGCACCACGTTTGGATCCGAAGTAGAACGAAGCGGCTGTAAAAGACGTCTTTAAAACCATTTGGAAAATTCGAACATGTGTTCAGAGTCAGAGGATATTAAGGGATCCCTGGGAATCTGTTGGGCATAATAATAGGTTGGTAGTTATGTTTTTAAAAAACAAGGCATACTAAAGAATTTACAGGTTAAATGACATGATGAATGGGATTTGCTTTCAAATACTGCAGCAAACCAAAAAAAAAGAAACAAGGTGGAAGTAGATGAAAGAAAATGGGTAGGCCGGGGGCAGTGGCTCACGCCTGTAATCCTAGCACTCCGGGAGGCCGAGGCAGGAGGATCGCTCAAGGTCAGGAGTTCGAAACCAGCCTGAGCAAGAGTGAGACCCCGTCTCTACTAAAAAAATAGAAAGAAATTAATTGGCCAACTAAAAACATATATATATAAAAAAAAAATTAGCCAGGCATGGTGGCGCATGCCTGTGGTCCCAGCTATTTGGGAGGCTGAGGCAGGAGGATCGCTTGACCCCAGGAGTTTGAGGTTGCTGTGAGCAAGGCTGACGCCACCGCACTCTAGCCCGGGCAGCAGAGCGAGACTCTGTCTCAAAAAAAGAAAGAAAATGAGTAAAATGTTGAGCATGTCAAAGCTAGATGATAGGAGTTCCTTATATTATTTTTTTCTGTTTTGAAAATCCCATAATAAAATGTTAAAAACATAAAAACTTGCTCTTAGAGCTCAAATAAAAGACTGCCTACTCCGCGAAGCTTTCCCTAATGCTCTGTTAGATTTAATCTTTCCCTTCTGGGGATGTGTTGTACATTCTCCTGGTGTTATAATCATTTGGGCGCATGTTCATTTCATCCACAAGATTGTAAGTTCTTCAAAGGCACAATGAATGTAAACACTCGTTAAACGGGATGATGCGTTGAGTCCTTTAATGATGGTGCCACAAACGCCATATTATTCATTTTGTGTCATTAATGAGGACCCACTGTAAAAATTTCTCTTCTCATCACCAGAAATAGTTGTGCTTCTCTTGGTTTATTTTTATCATGTGGACAAATCTTTGAATCACGTAAGTGATCGTTTTCCCTCTTTGTGTTGCTACTCTAAAGCTTAGAATTAAATTTGCGGCCCACCCACAGTGGAGATACAGGCATCTGTGGCGTGTATTTGGTGTGCTGGCTTCATTCCTGGCCTCTCTTTCTGATTTTCCTACTTTCATCTCCCTTTTGTCGCACACCTCACTTTGACTTCTTCGTCTTTTTTTTACAAAATCATAAAAATTTATGTGAATTTTATTAATTTCTTTGCGGACTCTGTCAGGTTATAAATAGTATGCTTTCTATGCCATTGTTGTCTAACCATAAGATGACAGACCTTTTTGTGTCTGTGGAGTAGGTAATGTGTTAAGTACTTCACACGTCAGTATTATTTAAATTGGCAACAACTCTGCAGAGCACACAGACTGACTCCATTTTTACAGATGGTAAAACTGAGGCCTAAGAGATCTTTCCCAAGCTCCCACAGCTGATAAACGTCAGACATCAGATTTGAACTCACTTCTTTCTGTTTCATCCAGTCCACAACCTCCCTTCTTGATATTTCCATTTAAGTTTTGCAAGTTTTGAAATGATGCTCTTAATAAGAACACACAAAATATCGTTTATTAACATTTGTTTCATTCCTTAACCCTATTACATATCTATTTCATGGCATCTTCTTATATTTCATTTTGCTCCATTCTGTTCTCTTCTGACTGCACTAAAAAGATACCCACCACCCCCCCCCCAAAAAAAAATAGAAAAGAGAAAGACACGTGCCTATGTAGTACATGTGCCTTGAGTGGCCACAGAACTCAAAGCTCTTTTTTAGACAGGGCAATCTTCTGGTTGGAAAGAAGGGTTTGGGATTTGGGGTTGGGGGGGGAATCACTCTCATCTGATTTTCACAATTATGCAACGTGAGAGGAATTCTTATGAGTCCCGTTTCCGTCGTGGAGGCCAAGGCTCAGAGAGGTTAGTGAACTTGCTCTAAGCCACACAGCTCGGCAGGCCGACTCTCAAATTGGCCCTTCTTAATTATACCTGGGGTTACTACTGTCCTGTCTCACTACTGTCACTACTGTCTTCGTCGCTTGTGTCTCTGGGTCACCCATCTTCATCCGGCCTCTTTCAATCCACTCTTCTCCAAACCTCACCACTGACCCTTCTTGGAACTTCCAGAGAGTTCCACCTCCCTGCCCTCCGCTCTTCCCACGCTCCCCTTCTCCCGCCTGCATTGTAGTCAGTGACGTACACATCTTAAATTCCTTTTTCAACTCTTAAGGTTTTTGGTAGCAAGGTTTCCATTTCATTCATTTTCACGCTCCCTGCGGCTCTTTGGGGCAGTGTCCTTCCCTGGGTAGATCCTTGTTAAATGTCTGGATGCAAAAAGATACTTACGTCAGTGCTTTGCTATCACAGACTTTCAGTCGGTGCCTTATCTTCCAAGATCAATGCAGTGATTTGTCAACATAAATATTCGAGGTTTACAGTACATTTCCTAGCTTATCCTGGTATTGTTTGCTGCCTGAAACGAGAAATGAGAATGTCCACTTGCCCTAACAAAATTCCCCATTCCGTCACCGTAATCTGATAGCAGTTCGTAATGCTGAAGTTTAAGATGTGAATAACAATCAAGAAAAGAAGTCTAGCTTTTGTCAGATTAAAATAAGCAATTGTCAGAAATGCACACTTCTCTGCCCTTTTGTTTGGGGAGGGGGTGGTTTTCAGGGGTTGAATTCACCTGTGGGAGAAAGTAAGGTGAATCTCTAGATAACAGATCGAAACAAGACAGAGCTTGTTTTGCTGCGTTTACGTTATAACTCGCTAGGGGAGATCTTGCTTTTAGATGGAGTTGGTAGTTAGCATTTCAGATAACTCCGAACTTATTTAATATAAAATAGGGATGCTGATTTGAGAACAGTTAACCTAACTTCATTACTGTAAAGGTTCACTGATTCACCCACCCAAGCGGAGACCCTCCTCTCCTGCAAGATTCTGAAGATATAATGATGAAAAGTCAATAATCAATAACTCAATAATCAATAATAATACAGACATCTGTAATTTTTCGCATCAGTTCAGGCTGTGTGAAATCCTTGCTTTCGTTCTATTATTTGCCTGAATTAACACTATGGAACTCTCTTATGAGTGATATACCAAATGATGCACCTTTTATTAATATATTGTGCCTTTCTGGAGATGTTTCTGTTGCAATCAATAAGGAAATTCACTTATTGACATGATTGGCTAGGCAGACACATTTGAATACAGTGGCTATCCAGAAATATGGGAGATATTTTTTTTTCTTCCCTCCCTGCTTCCAGTTATAAAGTCTTATTTTCTAAGAAGCAAGAAAGGGTAATAATACATGCACATCTCGTACGCAGCTTCCAAGCGATACAAATCTCGTCTTTCCTGCGTGGCTGCTTGCTTTTCCTTGTACTTTTTTTTTTTGTCATTGAGAGGTTATGACAACATGAGCCATATTGTATTTATAAACATCACGTGTTTCCTTGATATGGCTTGCAGCTTCTGCCAGACAGAACACATGGAAGAAACATTTCTCGTTAGCTCAGCATTGGTTTTAGTTATGCTGATTTCCGGGACAGGAAAAATGCCTTCCGACTCAGATTTAACTTTCACAGAGTAGAAACAAAACCTCCCAATGTCCGTGAAATAGTTTTAACAAGGGTGGATACCGCTCCTTTAAACCACATATTTTGACTAAAAGCTTCCTTCTGTAAAAAAAAAAAAAAAAAAAAAAAAAACCCAAGCCTTGCAGTTAGTCACCGAGAAGACAGGCAGAGCTGGAAGCATGCGAAAGATGAGTGGTTTCAAGGTCTGCAAGTCTAGAAAGTTTCTTCTAGAAAAGAAAGGTTCACGGAAAATGTAAGGTAAGAACTGAGCCTTCTTGATAAAATATAATCTTCAGAATTTTTTTGGTCATGCCTTGGCACATTTGCATTCCATGGAGTTGCCTTCCGTGTTCAAGTTCAATGCAGTAAGGAATGACAATTTCAGGTTTTATTTTAACTTCGTGCACACTGCTTAGAAGGAAGCCTCTTTGTTACTGGCATTAGTCATTTTTTTAAAAAAATCCACTTAAATTACAGTGGGCTGTCTCCACTCTATAAATCTTATGATCTAGTTTCTGTTTAACCTTATAATTTAGAAAAGGATTTAAAATGTCAACATAGTTTGCTCGTACAGGTCTCATTGATTTATGTGTCTTGTGACAGTTTTCGGTGTTTTCACAAAGCTGTTGACTTGCATTCAGTTTCTGAGCAAATGCAGAGAATTTGAAAGCATGGTACAAACAGGGGAGGGAATTAGTATGTGTCCTTCAGCATCCTAGGGAAAAATGATTCGGTGTTTTGTTCTTGTGAAAATCACTTTAAATCTTAAAAGAAAAATAGCTTTGATCTTGGTTTTGCAAAAAAAAAAAAAATTGTTTTTAAAGAACTACCAGTGTAAGCTTTATGAAATAACATTAAAAAGTCCTACAGTTTTTAAGAAACAGATACAAGCTTATTATATCATGTTTAATGGTTACCTGGGAAAGTCTTTGACAGAAATCTTATTTACTTGAGATAACTATTCTGCCTTACTCTTGCAGTAGTTCAGCATAATATTTTGCATTGATTTCTTTTAAAGGAATTTAATAAGAGTGATGTCTTTTTAAGTCAGACGGATTCCTTTAAAGGTACATGGAGCTACTTTTCCATATTCCTGTGGATATCTTTATCCTAGTCAATGGATGGGTTAATATATGTGAGAAGTTGTTATCTAACGTGGTCTAAATAATATATATTATTTCATTCATTGTGATCACCCTACAGCATAGGTCCTATTATACCCATTTTATGACTGAAAAACTGAGGCCAAGAGAGATGAAGTAACGAGGTCACGCACTAGTAAGTAGCACAGTTGGCTTTAAATACAGGCTGGCTGTCTCCACACTCCTTGTTTTTAGGTCGTGCACTGCACAGCCCTAGTAGCTGAGAACTTGGAGTCAAATACAGATAACTTATCTTGAAAACAATAATAATAATTAAGTAATGTTTATTTGGCTTCAAGATAAATTATCTTGCACTTTTCTGGATTGCATATTTTTTTTTAAGATCTATACCATCCAAAACCTAGTATCAGACTGGTTGTTTATCCAGGGGCCTGGTGAAAAAAAAAACTTACCAGAGTGAAATAAAAACAGTGACCATTAGATAGCGTGGCAATAGCAAAAAAGCATTTTGGATAAACTACTCTTTCCTTTTGACTGCAGACACCTTTCCTGCTTTCTTCTTTGCTTCCTGTGCTGTGTCGCTCATTAAAAAAAAAAAAAAGAAAGAAATGTTTTCATGAGACAGGGCAGGGAGCTTATTAGTAAGCTTGATTTGGGAGCAAGAAAATGTCTTTGAATGGAGATTGGGAAACGGTGCCTGCCCCTTTAGGCAGCTGGCAGAGCAGGGAAACAGGAAGAATTATTTTAAAAGGCTGAAGGTGAGGGGGTCCGGGGTGAGGGGTTCTGGGGTCAGGGCAGCTGGCTGAGCCACCTCCAAGCCCGAACTTCACCTTGGACTTGCTCTTCCTACCTCCTCCCAGCAGCAGCAGAAATATCCTGGTGATTTGTTATGCAAAGTACCAGCATCCACAGGGGATGCAGCTGCTCATCACAGGACGGAGTTTGGGTTTGGGGATCCAGGCAACTGGCTTCCAGCCCCAGTTCAGCATCGAGCCCAAGGTTGGCTGCACAACCAAGGCCCCTGAAAGACAATTGGAGCAGAGGCTCCTCCTCCTTCAGCGAGTGCCAGGGGTAGCTCCTGAAGGGTCCTGAGCGGCTGCTGGCTGCAGTGCAGTGAGAGGTTTCCAGCACATCCCCCTCCCCTTTGAAACCCAAGCCACGCCTCTTTTCTTTGCCCTTCTAAATATAGACCTTAGCAGAAACTGCCTTGGTGGGGGGTGGGGGGGGGCGTATATCCTTGCTTTTTCAGGTTGTGTCCCTTGCACCTATCTGTTCTTTTCGTGCTGGGCTTTTGCTTTCCTGTGTTCTTCGTGGGTCCCCATCAGAGCAGCCCAGACTGTTCTAGAATGTTCCCTACCACATCAGCGTAGGCTCCCTGGGTCCAAGATCCCACCCCATAGAGGGCTTCCAGGTGACCATTCTTCACTTTATGCTTTTTCCAAAATTTCTCAAGCGAACATGTGTTAGTTTTATATAAATTTGGGGGTGGGGGAAGCACATGTTAGTCTTTTAAAGAGGAAAGATGTTTTTAAGATATGTATCGCCTGCTGGTCACACATTTCCTCTCTGTCCTACTTTTTCCCATGGGGTAGGTGATTCCTTTGCTTGCGTGTAATTTGCACACGTGACAGATACTCCGTCTGCTTTTGAGGAACAGGCCTGACTTACCTGGAATCGTAGGGTTTTCGAGGTAGAAAGAGGGTCTTGGGCTTCCTCTTTGGTGACCCACTCACCTGGAAGTTGAGACCCAAGAAACCCAGAGTACTTGGAGTGACTTGGTTGAGATCACAAAAGAAGGAAGTGACAAAAATAGGGTGGTGCTGAAGCCACCTGCCCCGTAGATCTGCGGTCCCCAACCCCCAGGCCACACACTGGTACCAGTCCATGGCCTGTTAGGAACCAGGCTGCAGAGTTCTGCCCCACCCCCCCAGTCCATGGAGAAATTGTCTTCCATGAAACAGGTCCCTGGTGCCAAAAAGGTTGGGGACCGCTGCCCTAGACCAGACTCTTGTCTGTATCCAGAGCCCTGTCAAGCCGATCCCTACTTTTGTTCTCGTCCCTCTGGGTTTGAAAGTTTTGTTTTCTTGATGGATTTAGGAAAACACTGTCTATTTAGTTGACTTCTCTTGGCCATCCCTATGGTAGTTGGATATAGCCAGCTTTCACTTACCCTCCAGAAAGCGGGACAGCGCTCTCTCATCTAGATTATCTTGCTGAAAAAGAACCAGAGATCGTGTCGTAGGGCCAGGGCTCATTAATGGGAAATGCATGAGCCTGGACCAGAAATAAATGGATTTTGAACTAACCAGATTTGGATTAACCAACATTTTTATGGAAGGAGAACAGGCCATCAGGTCAACTGACAAATAGCAGCTGCTTCGAATTATGAGATGCTTTGAGTAAAGCAGTATTGACTCAGTAATGCTGTATAGTATTGTAGCGCTATTTTAAAAATCAGCCTCTTTGCCATGACAAATAGCTCCTCCAATCACTCTGTTTGAAACTTTAATGTCCTACTACTTAAACTACGTCCAACATTGTTCTTCACGGGAGCCAGTGATTTTAGGTGGCAGGTTTTTAAATTTTAATAATTACGTCATGTTTTTCATGAGTGTCGGAAAGATAGGTAGCACAGAGAACCTGAGAGTTAATATTATTGCTTAGGTCACAACGAAGGAGGAAAAAAAAAGTCGATTTAAAACTGACTTAAAGAACATTATTAAATTGGTACTAGTACAGCTAGTACGAGGACCCAGCCGCAGTGGGGACTGCATCTCGGTAATGCAGGAAGTGTAGACACCAAGGCTTTAAGATGAAGTGCAAACAGGGGATTCAGGAAGGGAAAGAGCAAAACTAATTTATAGATTGTACAGTTGAAAAAAAATGAACCATTTTAATGTCAGAATCAAATCTAATTCTCCTTTAAGAATTCTCAAGCCCTTCAGCATCTTCTTATTTAGCACCAAAGAAGAGCTACTCATGAAATCATTCTTGCACGGGTTTTTTTATTCAAGTCCTTCCCAGATAGAAGGTGTGAATTTCCAACTTGTCACTGAAACAGGCAGCATGCGCTCACCCCGTCTTCCTGAAATACACAAAATAAGTTCGGCTCGGTCGGTCAACAGGTGTACGTGACTTCTTTGCTCTCTTTTTTTCCTTTCCGGTGACATCGAAGGTCATGCTTTGCCTTGCTCTGATTTCACTCTTCGAACCTGCTCCTTTTCATGTGCCCTGGGTAGAGTAGTAGGAAGAGCTGCCACACAAAAACCCAGAAAACAATAAGAAATCATAATGATGTCAGCGATGGAGTGACATCTAATTTAGAAAGTAGCAGGGGACTGATCTACTGGGGGGCTTAAACTTCCATGCGTGTTTTTCATGCAAGGCGCCGCCTCTGCAGCACAGGATTTGTGGCCAGGGTCTGAGAGCTCCATCTAGAATGTGCGTCGAGTGTCAGTCCTTGTACTCACGTGCAAGGAACAGGGGGCACCGGATAGAACATTCTGTAGATGGCTGACCCCGTGCAGTAGGCACCCGATGGAACATCGTGGACACCAAAGTGGATACCATTTTCTGCTTGCTTTTAGAAGCAAATCTAAAAATATATTTCCTAGCAGCTGTGTTAACTGCAAAACAAAACAAAACAAAAATCTCCACTGCAGCGTAATTTGCTCACCAGATATCTACAGGGGTCAGACCCTAATGCTTCAGAAATTTGCCGCAGATTTTACCGTATATATTTAGACCAAGGAGCCTATTAGCTTGTGATCTGCGAGAACCTCTGCATTCTCATGAAAATGAAAAATGTGGCACTCTTGGCAGCCTAAGGCTATAATTATGTTAATCTGACCGTTTTAAGACTGAAATATGTTGTTTTAAAATGTTTCTGTATTTTTATTATTCGTAACAATGATCTGAGGAAATTTAGTGAAATGCTAATAAGTTTCAATTCAGTATCACTTTGAGACTAAAGCAGAAAAATGAGTCAGATGTGGAATTTTGATATTTTTAATTTTGGCACAGAGTTTTTATCGGCAGATATGTACTCGTATATAGAGAGAAGATCTTAATATAAAAACTACCCAAATATAATTTTATATTTTAAATATAGCTCCAGTGAGTATATGTGCGAAGCCGGCTTGGCATATATATGCAATAACAAAACATCTCTACATTTGCACGAAATCACCATTCTTGGCTATGCAAAAAAAAAAAAAAATGCCAAAAATTAATTTTGAGTTATATTGCAAGATAAATGTTTTCCTATCGAGAACTATCCTAAAGCCTCCGGATTCCTGTTTTTAATATAAATGTGGAAGAGGACTAGAATAGATGATATGGTTGAAATTCTGAGAACATCCAAAAACTTATCTTGAGCTAACTGGTTCAACCTCCTCCTCACCAACCAAAACTTTTATTCTGGCAACAGGCAGGTAATGACATGGTTTCCCGAAGGATGTGCTCCCAGGTGACGAGATGAGAAGGGAACGAGAACAATCCCAAGCAGACGTGTAGGTAATCACCCCTCTCATAATGATTGTAAGGCACTGAAATTTGAGTCTACTTGTGGTCATACCAGTGTGAAATGAACAAGGAGTCTTTTACACAACCTGATCTGCGTTCCGAACCATCAGTTAATTTGGGAATGGGAATAAGGAAAAATACCTTCTTGAACGTGAGTCTACGGCGTATAATTGGATGATGTCTTTGGGATATGACCCAGCTTGATGTTGGTGAGAATGCATGTCGATCACACTTTTCTGCATGCAGATGTTGTAGCAATGACCGAGCTCATTGGGTATTCACAGCACCGGAAGAGTAAGCTCGGAACGTGTTCCTGAGCCAGCTTAGCAGCAGAATCGGGGGCTGGAGAAGTTCAGCGTCAGGACCACAGCCGCTGTCATGAGACCATAGCTCAGAAGACATTCTCAGGAGGAGAAACCAAGCCTTTTGAGTCATAATCCTGTGCTCATTTGACCACACCCTACTGCCTTCCTCCAGTGTGATGGTACAGAGTAGTGCTGATTGATGAGGATGATTAAACCTTTTTTTAAAAAAATTTGGAAACTCATTTGTATCCTTCAGTGCATCAGAGAAGTCATCCAAATGGAGCCAACGTCTTACCCTAATTTTGAGAAGGCCCCTTCTATGTATTGACCTTTATGTTCCTGTCCTCTCTAGGAGAAATTTTGCCCCAAGATTACTTTTTGGAAAGAGGATAAAAGTAAAAACGGGCAGGAGGTTGGGTGGGGCATCAGGGTAATAGAAGCTACTTTTGGTTCAGCCTAGAGCTTGTTTTTCTTTAAAGTGAGTTGAAAACTCTTGATACTTACTCTGAACTTTGCAAAGTGCTCCATGGATTACAGAGCTTTTTCTTCACGTGTCTTACCTCCCATGTGGCACAGAAGTCCTTCCTTTCTGGGGACAATGTATGGGGAGCAACTAGACAGCGTCTACCGCCTTGCCCGTCTATGGGCATTTTGTCCTATGGAGCGTGACTTCTTTGTGTGGAGTCGCTGGGCCAGTAGCTATCTGTTTGTTTCTCATGAGCTACTCAGTCTCAGGAATGAGACTTGAGGCTTCCCTTGAGCACGGGAATGCTCAAAGTCCTGGACATTTGTTGTTGGGACACAGGGAAGCAGATCCCGTCTCTGAGGAGGAAGCTCCTGTCGGAACCCAGTGGGGAAGAAGGGATTGGCTGATGTTGGGCTAACCTCCAGCTGTTGGGCAGCACAAGGCGTGGCAGGGTGTGGGCAGAGACGCCCGCCAAGCCCAGCCTAAGGGCATGCACGGCTCCCAAACTGGTTGTCTTTGAGGCTGTTATTTATCCAAATAAGGAGAAGCAGTGGTTTTGCTGACCATCTCAGATTTCGGAGCCACGCTCAACTGGCTGGCTGGCTGACTTGATGTTTGAACAAAAAACACGAAGGTATTCCTTTGAAATGGAGCACTCTTGGGCTCGTGAGTATCCTGCAGTCATTGTTTGGAAGATGTTTTTTCCCTCATGGTTTGTAGGTAACATTAACACGGTCTGGTCTGTTTTTTTTACCCTTCTCTTGTGACTCTTGCAACACTCAACAGATGACTTTGTTCTTGTATCTTTGGACCTGATTTTAGACAGAAAGGATATCCATCTCCAGAGTCCTTGACCCATGGCCCTCCTTTGAAGAGTATTCAAAGGCAGTCAGACCTCCACGCTGATTTCTTAATGCTAGAGTGCAAGATTGTTCTGGCATTTCATAGATCCCAACCCTATTATTGGACTTTGGGTAAGGCATTCAGAGTCTCTGGGCCCCAGTTTGCTCATCTGTGAAGTGGGGATCATAGTGTTTATCTGATGGGAATGATGTGGGAATGAAATGAGGTCATTCTGGAAAGCATTTGATAAGTAGGAAATCTCCAAAAACATTCGTTTCCTTCCATATTTCCATCTTCTACTGGCAGATTTAGTTGAAAATATTTACCAAGAGAGAAACTTTAGGTAATTATGATCACCATCCAATGCGAATTAGAGTTTCTGAAGTAGGATTTAACCAAGCCCACGGTAGAACAGAGATTGTGATATGAATGTTTGGTGCCCCTGTTAATACATGTCCTTCTACTCACCAAAACAGTGGTTCTTAAAGGGTAGTCCTTCCATGAAACTGGTCCCTGATGCTAAAAAGGTTGGGGACCGCTGCTCTGGGTGATTCTGACGCACACTGAAGTTCCTAGAGTAACTTTCTGGTTGGGTCAGTAGTCTACCCAGTCTCTCAGGGCACCTGGCCTTCCCTACCCCTTGCCTCTGACCATGCCTGGAATACCTACTCAAGAAACCTCTTTCTTACCTACTGAAATTCTACTCATGGTGCATGGACCCAAATCAATCTCACCTCTTCAGACAAGTGTTCCTCGACTACCGCAGCCAGAAGAATCTCATTCTTCTGTGGACTTCGAGAGGATTGGTCTGTTGTACTCATTTGACACTTGGCAGAGTTATTCTTGCTTTGTCGTGGTGTTAACATTCATGTACGTGCTTTTTTTTTCTTTCCACTGGAATGTAACTTCTTCAAAATCAGGACTTATGTCTTAACCCTGAGCTTTGAACATATGGTAGCTACTCAATCAATGTTTCATGGACCCACAGAATCTTGTTGGAATGGGCTTTAGAGAAAGTCTGGATCAGACTTATTTACAGATGAAGAAACTGCGACCAGGTGTTAACACCTGGACCAGAATGGAAGTTCTGCGATTGCTTATTTGGTGGTGTTCTCCCTCGGCCACGCCGCCCTGACTGCTGAGAGACACACCTGGGGGCATTCGGGGCCACTGGCCTGGCCCCAAAACTAGCAGGTGCTCTTGTGTTCTCTGCCACGGACTCCAAATAAACCCAAGGAAAACAGATGGGTTTTCAAAGGTATATTCATTTCATTTGCAAAACCTGGAACCTCTTAGATTCTTTCGTAACTAATGAAAACTGGGAAAGTGCAACTTTTTCCACTCAGGAGCCTGCGAAATTGTATAACAAAGGGCCTCGGTTTTTTTCAGCCCTACACATGGGAATTCTCCCAGCTCGTGTACTCAGTAGGCCTAGGGAACCCCAGGGGACTGCTCTTGGTTTTGAAAGTCGCTGTTGACAGCAGAGCATGTGGCTCTTCTGAACCCAGGAAGGATCGGCACAAGGGCTGCTTTGATACAAATATCCGTCATTGGTTTTTTTCATGTTTATTTCGAGGAGAAATTGAACTTGGCGGATTTGTGAATTATTGTCCGTCAGTGTTATCCTCCGGGGCTCTTCCCTCGCACCGTCCTTTCTTCGAGTGACATATGGGCTGATATTGTTCGGCTGAGGATCAAAATAATGGCACAACTAAAACACCTTCCATCAGAAGTCATCTATAACCCTCCCTTTAAAGTTGGCTCTGCTGACATAGCTCACCTTGTGTTATGTGTTTGTTCTTTTACTCGGTAATAGAACGAACACGTGTCCTACCGAGATGGATGTGAAAACAGCAGGAGGCAGGCACTGGGATGATTCCAGTGAAGGGCTGAGACTGTAACCCAGGCCCGTGGAGGTGGTTCCAGAAAAGCTGTGAGCAAAGAGGGAGAGATGAAAGGATACCCCCGAGGCAGGCGTGAAGGGGTTAAACCTACCAGGGGACACTTGGGGGTAAGAAGCTGGGGCCGCGTGAGCCCACGAGAAAGGGGCTGTTGAAGGAACAGGCGTCCTGAGATTTGAGTGTCTCCACTGTGAGAAGACAGGGACGGACCAAGAACGAAGGACCATTTGGTTTCCAAGTGGGCACCTGCCGTTCATCAGCGTGCTCACCGCCACGCTCTCTCGTGGGCCCTGAAAACTCTCCTTCTGGCTGCAGCTGTATGGCATAAAATTCTATAGAGATCACCATCACGTTGTTTAAGTTCGGATGTATCATACCATCAAACTAAAATGTGTATGCTTATTAATTCTCACATTGTGATAATCATCGTAGAGCTATATGACGCTGCATCTAGCTTTTTTCGCTTAAAACGTGGTCAGTTTTGGTCAACATGGTCAACTTGGTCAGTTTCCCAGTTGGAAGGAAGACCCAATGCCTGTCTGAGAGTTGTGGTCTCAGGGATGTCACCCAGTGGGGCAACTGGGGTCATAATGGCAATGAATTTTAATCAGATAAGGCTCAGATATTTCATTCCATAAATCATCTGGTGTTTGTGACTAATAATGAAATATGTGTGTGTGTCTGTGTGTACATATTCATGTATGTGTGTATATATAGATATAAACACATATATAACTAATATGTGATATCTATATAGTGATAACTAATGAGTGATATATAATATCTAAGTATATGTAAGTATAATAGGTAAGCATAATATACACTGTTATGTCTGTTAGTTAAATACAACATATACAATTAATCATATAATTAATATTACTACTTTTGACGCAAGTAGAGGAAACCTAATAGTAAGTTGAGAGAATATCTAGATAATTGCATCCCAAGCCCACAGAGATGTCGCAGTGATTCTTTTCCTTTGCTGTGAAACTCTGGACCTGGGAGTGAAACCAACGAGCCACTGCTCAGACGGGGTTCTCCATGTTGGACCCCAAAGTCCAGAAATCAAGCCAGTAACCTCTCAGCGATCCCGGTTGGGATGGCATTAGGTGCACGATTTCTCGCAGAGCAGCTCGCGGTGTCCTGGAGGACACGGCATTTCACGCTCACGTGGTAGAGGGAGTGGTGAAGCTGCAGCCGTCAGAAACGGGGGTTCTTGCTGCTGCTCCGCTTACTAGCTACGTGAAGTTGGGCAAAGTTCTTAATTCTTTGCACGTCTGTTTCCTACCTGTTCAGATGGGCATAGTAACGCCTGTTCTGTGTTTTCACTGAGTTCTGGGGCCCATGATATAAGGTCACAGTTGAGAGCACTTTGTAAACTGCAAACTGCTGGGTGATTATCCCGGTGGCTGGGTTTGGGGGGCAGCCAGGTGCAGTGGCTCACACCTGTAATCCCAGCACTTTGGGAGGCTGAAGCAGTAGGATTGCTTGAGGCCAGGAGTTTGAGACCAGCCTGGGCAACATAGCGAGACCCATCTTCCAAAAATTAAAAGAAGCAAATGAAAATTAGCCGAGCCTAGTGGTGCATACCTGTAGTCCCAGTAACTTGAGAGGCTGAGGTGGGAGAATTGCATCAGCCCAGGAGTTCGAGGTTGCAGGGAGCTGTGATTGTGCACTGCACTCCAGCCTGAGCAAGAGAGGGAGAGCCTGTCTTACAACACACTAATAAAAAGCCTTTGTTAGAATAAGAAGTGTTATGAGCAAATAAAACAATGTATCACACATTGCAGCCTGTAGGTTGACAAGTTAGATAGGAGTTTCAAGAACTGTCAGGAAAATAAAGTCTAAAGCGCTGAAAAGTTATAGTTGGGTAACACAGATAACTTACTAGCAACAAATCTAGAAAACACCAAAAGGGAGTCATGCATAAAAAAAATGTCCATCCAGGAAATGGGTGAATGTGCAGAGAGAGAGAGATAAGTCATGAGAAAGAATTATTTGTACCGTCTGTTGCAAGTGGTAGAAAGCAGATATCGTTTTACAAACTGTAACTATTTTAGGTACAAAAGGAGCTTGTCCTTGGCCTGGGTAGCAGGGGAGTGGCCTCACAGAAGATTGAGTATCAGGGAGAGAAGGACATTTTCCTTTATCCCTCCTTACACCTCTGCACGGATATCAATTGTGGCTTGGAAGTTAAATGATTTATTTAACGTGACTTCCTTATTCCGCTCCAGACTGAGATCTTTCATCACTGTTGGACGCGGTACCGGCCAACCTGGCCCGGCGCTGGAGGGCTCAGCGGAGTTCCTCGTGTCACAATATTTGTGGAAATTATGCTCGTCTTAAATATAGCCATAAACTACCCGCCGACTGGCCCTTCGCTTCCCTGAGAATTAAATGATGTGGGCAGTCGACTGTCTCATGTCTAGGAGACATTCTATTTATGATCAAACCAAACATTAATAGGTTAAATAAGACCTTAAGACCTTGCAAATGACAATCTTTTCAATTCTAACAGTGCAAACAAGAGGAATTTGAAATTTTTCCGACATCGTAACCGCTTCATGATAACCCCTTCATGTGTATAGGCACAGTTTAGAGTTTTTTTAGCATGTGTATTTTTTTTTAAAAAAGCCAATAAATGAATAAGAAAGGGAAAATAGGATTAAATTTCACAATACTATGGGCCTTACCAGAGCATGCAAATTATTTCCTGTGGAGGCAATTCTGAATATTTAGTGGCATTTCCGTTCTTAACACTAACTCAAAAGGAATAAATTGCTTCCACTTTGCTTATAGCCCCAGTAAAGGGAAGGCAGAGGGAAGATGAAGAGTGGGACACTTCATACACTGCTGGGAAGAGGCATTTAACAAGGGCTGTAGCATCCCAAGGTAGCGCAGGCTGGTGAAGTGATCAGACCACAGCGTGGGGTGTGAGCGGCTGGGCGTGCTCACACTGAACCAAACCCTCCAGTGGGTTCGCCTGAATGAGCCCTTCCCCGCAGAGCGTCACCCACTTAGGTGACACCATTGGGTCCTACGGGGCGCCAGGCTATTGTTTAGGAAATTGGCTTGCCTGGTTCATTAGCTGGTACTCCTGGGGCCTTGGGATGCTGAACTACCCCTCTCTCTCTCTCTCTCAGGTGAGCTCCATGCTTGCTAGAGAGCATTTAACTCATCCTGATTCACCGCAGGATGGGTTTGGTTTGCAAACTCCTGACAGCGAGTGACTGCTCTGCTAATGACGAAGCCAGGCATGCACACTGCAGACAGTGCCCTGGAGCATTTTGAAAGTGAAAGGAAATTGCCGTGAACATGGCCGGAAGGAAGGGATGGGAGAGGTAAACCAGACCTCCTCTTTCATTGAACCCGCCGACTTACAGCACACCAAGGTCAACAGAAGCCACCTCTCTGGAAGGTAGCGGACGTGGAATGATGACATGTTGGACAGGGCGTGAGTCACTTAGCCAGAGAGCAGGGAGGGTTCACTGCTTCTGCTTCCTGGGGGGGCAGCCTGGCCCTGGACACTTCCCAAGCAGTTGCTGGAACACGCAGCCCTGCGTGTAATAAGCAGGTAACTGACAGTAAAAGAGCCGTGCATGTTAGCACATCTCCAGCCATGAAAGAGGAGTCTCTGGGGGATGTCATAGGGGTGGGGTTGTGGCTTAAGCAGACAAGAGAAACCGATCCCACATCCCCCTTCCTGGAAAGCACGTGTCTGACCGAAGACACAAAACCTGCCAAATGTCTACCAGATGCATCAGGGGCTGATGGTGTGTGTTTCCCCTAGTCCGGAGAGAAATAACAAACCCTTGCTGATTTGATTAAAAATCAAAACAGGGGCTGTCGAATTCCTTCTACTCTTTTCCGACCTCTTAGGTGACATCTGTGACAGCCACCTCATCCAAATACTGTTTCTCATGAGACATCTTGGAGGGGGTGGCAATGTCACGTGCTCCGTTCTCCCCCCCCCTTTTAAATAACTTACAAAGCTATTTGATAGCAGTAAACAGTTTTTTTAGAAAGCCTGCAATGGTGACTGGATTTGAACTTTAAAGACGTCATAGAATTCTTTTGGTCAGCAAGAACAGCCTCTGAAAGCCTTGAAATGTCTTAAAAACGCACAGGCTGCCCGGAGCGTGGTGGCTTGGGTGTGGCGCGGGGCCAGCGGGGCTTCCAGCCCGGCGTGTGGCGTGTGCCGTTCCTTGTCGCCTGGTTCCCACTTGGATGGCGTTGGGTTCCATGCAGTCCCCAGGGGCTCAGAAAACACGACGGCGACTAGGCAGAGCCTACCTGCCCGCAAAGGAGATGCTTCCTTTCCCCTTCGCCTTTTGTTAGCAGTGCGTGAACACCTGTCCTCTACTGAGAGCGGCACAAGTCGCTCGGTGTTGTGGACACGCACCTACCTCCTCGTCCCTGTTCCCCTGCAAGAGGACAGCTATGCTGACTGCAGCTGCGCTTGCGGGGGGCTCTGGAGACCACCTGGCCTCCTCCTCCTTCATCCTGCTTAGGGAGAGGCAGAAGGGCTCTGGTTCTTTCTCAAATCTCCTGTTTGCACAGCAAGGCTTGCCCTCTCTCTGTTTCCTTCCCGTCTCGGATCTATTTCCCAGGTTGATTGATCGCACTTGCCCAGCGCCGTGTAGGACTCACAATGGCTGCCACCCAAAGTTCAGCTTGGTAAATAAAACCAGGCTGGTTAATTAATAGACAGCCTCCTTGTCGGCCTCCCATGTTATAAACCAGGGCTCCGGTTCCTCCCTTTGCCGATCCCCAGACTTCAAAAGTCCGGCAGCAGAATGAGTGTTGGGTGCTGGTCTGGGTTTTCACGGCAGCACCCTCAACTCAACAGAAAAGTGATCCAAGGGTTGGTCCTCGGGGTTGGGTTTTTCTGGTAGTTTCATTTCTCGGTGGCTGGTTGTTTGCTTGTTTTAATGATCCCCTTTGCCTTGGAAAAAATCTCTTTTGTAATATTTCCTTGACTGTTAACCCATTCCCCTAGGCCTCTGGGAGTTGGTGAGTGTCCTCCCTGTGAGCAGTTGTTGGAGGACTGAGTCACCCGTGCGGTGGCCTGTGGTTGGTTGTGGGTTGGCTGAGGTTATTCAGTGACTAATTTCCAAGGGGAGGAGAAACTGCCTTATCATAGGGAGGGCTACTTTTTATCCATGCCCGTGGCAGCTTTCGCTCAGCAAACTGGGCAAAACAGAACACTCAAGCTGGGAAACTTCTTAGGGCCTCTGTGTCTTTGTCTCTGAAGAGAAGGCTGTTTAAAATACCCAAGGGTGGAAGCGACGGTTTAGATGAAGCCAGCAAACAAAAGAATTGTGTAGCCGGGAGCTGGGCCAATGTGCTTGTGCACAGGGCTAGTGACACAGGTGATTTGCCTTAAGAAAAAGTAAGTGGCTTTAATTCTTTGAGAGTGAAAGTGTCTTAAGAATCCTGTACGATTTTCTTCGGTTGCTTCATTGTGTGGTCTGTTGGAGTGGTATGTTTACAAATTCTAGACTTGGGAAGGGTGGGGTTTGAAATACAATAAACCGAGGATGATATTCCCTTTCCGCAAAGAATATATGTATTTTAAGTGCTCCACAGAGAGACGTGATTACGTGAGACAGTTTCCCAAAATGATTTTAAATAAACATTTTTCATGCTAGATTTTTTTTCCCCCCAGAAATAATTTTAAGACTGTTCCTTCTTATCTTACTGAAACTTCCAAATGAGAGATATTTGATTTGACTTATGGTGCTTTTGGGAAATGGAATACAGCTATATGTGAGGATTCCTAACTCAAACTTCAGAGAATTAATTTGGAACCACCCCAGATATTTTCTGGTCTTTCAGGAGAATGAGGCAAACAGCATCTTGGGCTGCCGTGCCGTGGGCCTCTCAGCTGGGACCATGGTAATGAGGCTCTGGAAGAAACTACCTTGTTTCCAGGAGCTAGAAGGACTCAAACAACCGAGACACAGTAGTGGTTTGGGCAGGAATGAAAAGAGGGAGAGACAGCACCCAACAAAGCAGATAAATGGGGGAGAACATTCTCGTTCATAACGTTGCCAACATCTCTCGTGTAGGGAAAGTAACATTTTCTGTGTCTGGGCTTAGGTGCAGACAAATAAGTATCTGTGTTATATTTGGATAAGGTGTTAGAAGAACCTTTATTTTTTTGTGTGTAGGTTGTCTCTTTCTTGCTATAAAATGAAATTCTTTAAAGATCACATAAAGACATGAGTGTTGAAATCTTCTGGGGATAAAGCGTCAATGATATAATATATCCAGATAATTTTACTAGGAGAAATGAGATGATAGAGAAGATTTAAGCATCAGAGATATTGTTGGTAGAACAAAGGATTTAGACATATTAAGGTGAATGGCAATTTTGTGTGTGTGTGTGTGTGCGGTGTTTTGTTTATTTCATTTTGCAAGTTTAATATAATTTTCTCCTAGCAGGTCTGACTTTGAGTACCAGTGCAAGAAAAACCCAGTATGTATTTAATACCATGTCTTTACTCATTCGCCAAATAACAGTTTTAAAACAAAACAAAACGAAATTGTGTGGGTGCCTGATTCTAGAAAGATCTCTCCGTGGAAAGACCACGAGCATGAAAGGCTGGGGTCATTCTAAATTATGAATTACTGAATCTGAATCATCACCTTGCCTGAGTCGCTCGGATAAGTATCTTCTGGAGTCTCTACTTTTTATTGCAATGGTGAGTGGTCCCCTTGGCAGATCACACTGAAGACTTGAAAACGATCTCTCTTCTCATGGCCTCTAACCATCCGCCACATCCTAAGAGTGAGTGCATTTGGTTGGTCCATACCCTTTAATATATGAACCCAAGTTATCTGGTTTCAAGGGTTCATTCTAGTTGTGGGTTTTAAAAAAAATTCCCACTGTAAAATGGGATCATTATGTCATTCTCTTCTTGGCTCTGTTTAGAGGTGAGGATGAAATGATCAGGGTTCTTTTTAAAACTCAGTCTTGGGAAGTCAGGCATAGCTTGGCAAACCAACGTAAGGATTCTGCCAAAGGCTTCCAACCTCTGAGTCGCCTGTATTGATGGAGACATTCGACCTCAGCTTACCTGTTCTATCACAACCGAATCCTTGTACTCAGCCCCACTGTGGATAACTAAGGTTGACAGTGATTCTTTCAGTGGCCCTGTTGGATGGCGGCAAGATGATTTTGATACACACCATTACCGCCAGATCCACGATGCCTGTTGCTCATGGCTCAGATCCACCCTCATTGGCTGAGGGCCCATCCTGGTTGGCTGGTACCTGGGCCATCCTGGATATTGGCTGTTAAATATTTCGAATATCATCAACATCCCCCATATGAATGCCTAACACAATGTATCAGAGTTATTTTTAATTATTATATTTCTTTTGGATCTCACCTACACATGGCCACCAGGAAGTCTAATGAGATTTTTTTTTACTAATAAGATTTTTTTAATGTTTCATTTTAAAAGCTATTTATATAATGTACCTCCTGACCACTGACCGTTTTTTTTTGCACATCACCAAACATGCTTTTAAAATATCTGTGCAGATACTTCCATTGTTTTAAAGGATATTTACTCAAGTTTTCATTAATTAAAATTAATTTCACATATTCCTTTTATTAATATTCTTTATCCCTCTAGGTGGTTCTATACGCCCTAGAATCATAACGTCTCCTTTTGCTCTCTTTCCAGAAAGAGGGAGGTTTCTGCTTTGTGTTAATTGGGGTCAAGGTCCCCCAAATCATGATGTCATCTGAAGCCAGCTAAGGGGGAAAAACAGGGAGTAGTGGCTAACCCATTTAGGACCATTGTATATCCCAAGTGAGTTCTAGATGTTTTTCATCTTTTTGGCGGGTGGGGGGGAATTAATAACAGCCATGATAATAGGACCTACCTACCATCTGTCACACCTGATTTGCCCTGGGCGCTGCGTGATGTTTTATACACAGTGGCATGTTTGAGTCGATGTGATGAATTTATCTTGATGTTTGTGTTGGTTGATTATTGCATTGCGTGATCCGATTATGTGGGGAATTTGCCCAGATATCCGCTGCT
Source organism: Lepilemur ruficaudatus (assembly GCA_963574885.1). Lineage (NCBI taxonomy): Eukaryota > Metazoa > Chordata > Mammalia > Primates > Lepilemuridae > Lepilemur > Lepilemur ruficaudatus. Next base: position 3,124 of record CAUYRT010093327.1, on the reverse strand, counting down.
CGCCGAGCCAGTCCCTCTTGTATTTTCTGACCTGTGAAGCCCTGTGTTGTTTACTGTCAGGCCACACCTTTCTTCTTAGTGAGCTCTGAATTGTGGAAGTCAGAGTGGGAAAGGTAGGTGTGGAGGTTCTATGTTAATTTCCTGCAAAACCTCCGTCACACGGTTGCTCCAGCTATCCTGGAATGAGACTCAATCTCGTATGTTATCACAGTGACCTTGGGACTGTCCCTCTTGGTCCAAGGCAACAAACACCAGAGTCACGGGGATGTCGAACAGGCAGAGAGGATTGCGCCAGCACGTCCCGGAAGTGACCAGGTAGGCGGAGCAGATGCACCTGGAGTCCAGCCTCAAGCCAAGGCCTGGGTGTGGATCCACAAGGGCTAGGACGTGGGGTGAGAGTTCCAGGGTGAGGACAGCTTGAGGATGTCGCAGGTTATATTTAGAGAAGGGAGAACAGACGAGCCTATTGTGGTGGGAACTCTGTGTGTGTGTGTGTGCGTGTGTGTGTGTGTGTGTTGTGGGGCACTGGAGATAAAACTGTAATTGTCAGGAGGAGACTGCATACTCCGGGGACCCCAGAAACAGGAGCCCAGAGGCCAACGTAATGGTGCTCAGTTAATGTACGCTCAGCGGGCTTCATTTTGTTGCCACACGTGTGCACTTTTTTCCCAGAACATTATGGGGGTGCAAACACTTTGGTTACCTATGTTGCCTTTGCACTGCCCAAGTCAGAGCTACAAGCGTGCCCATCCCCTAGAAAGTGCGCACCACACCCATTAGGTGTGAATTTACCCCTCCCCTCCGCCCCCCTCCCAGCTACCCAACACCTGGTGGATGCTACTTCCATACTGCACGTAAGTGTTTGCACTTTTAGTTGGTCGCTTGCCTTATGAAGTCCACCGTAGTATGTCAAACTCCCAGGTCAGGAATTTTGCAGGGCCGGAACAAGATAAAGAAGTCCCAGTGCCCGCGGGTTCTTCCTCCGCATTGTCATCTATGAGAGAGACATATGAAAGACTGTGCCCTCTCCGTGGCAGGGCCTTGGCGGCTTGTTCAGAACTGTATCCTAGAGTAATGCGGGGCTCTTAGCAGGTGCTCAGTAAGTCCTGCTTACTAAACAGATGCATTTTGTGATTAGGAATCAGTTGATGTGTATTCAGGGCCTTGGGCTCTGTTTCCTTTACAACCTTTTCTACTGTCTTTCCCCTGTCACCCTCGCCGTCACCCACACCGTGGGTCCCAGCTGCTCATCTTGGTCCAGGCCCCCTCGTCTCTCCTCATGCACTTCCCAACCCTTTATAGCCTTCTTGTGTGTCACATCTCCTGGAAGTCAGGGCAGGGAACATGGGGTCCCATGATAGCACAGCTAGAACCTGGAGGACGGGCCAGGGTCGTCTGTCCCTCCCTCACGGCCATTCGGAGAATCTTACTGGGCATTTCTCTCTGGGGCCTTGACCAAAGCAAAAATGCATCAAATAATCATACCGTCCATGAACTTGTCATTTTTCGGTCTTGCCCCTTGCTAGACACAGGGTGTGGTTGCAAATTCCAGTTCACGCTTGAACAATGCGGCGGTTATGGGCGCCGACCCCCCGCGCCATCAGAAATCCATGTATAACTCTTGACTGCCCCAAAGCTTCACTACTAATGGCCTGCTGTTGACTGGAAACCTTGCCAATAATATAAACAGCTGATTACCGCAGATTTTGTATGTTATATGTATCATATACTGCATTCTTACAACACAGTAAGCTAGAGAAAAGAAAATGTTATTTAGAAGGTCATAAGGAAGAGAAAATATATTTGCTATTCATTGGGTGGAAGTGGATCACCATGTAGGTCTTCATCTTCATCTTCATCACGCTGAGTAGGGGGAGGAGGGGGAAGAGGAGGGCTTGGTTTTGCTGTCTCTGGGGTGGCAGATGCAGAAGAAAATCTGCATACACACGTGTGGTTCAAACCCGTGTTGTTCAGGGGTCAACTGTAATTGCACTCTGACCTCCTGAATTTTCACTTCCTCCCAGCCTGCGGGCGCTAGTTTCTCACAGGCCCAGATAAATAACTGGCGAATGAATGGAACTTCCCTCCGCCTTGTTCCTCATGCATCTCCTCTTCCTCACTGGTCCCGTCCTTAGATTGTATCAGCTTTCACAGATGGGAAACGTGGTTGCTAACTGTTTCCCAGAGCTAACAGCAAAAAATGCGCTGGAGACAAGTTTTAGAAGACACACGTGCAGCACTATGGGGACCCTAGCTCCACATTTATTCAACACTATGACGTCAAAATTTAAACCATGGCACTATTGTCCCTTCAAACGCCACAGTGTTGAGCTCTGCATGAGGGGGTATTCATGTCCTGTGGTTGCTGTCACAAATTACGGCAAAAGTCTTGGCTGGAAACACTGGAAATTTATTATCTTACAGTTGTGGGGGTCAGAAGTCCAAAATGGGTTTCACGGGCCAGCAGCCGTGTGTCGGCAGGGCCACACTTGCTCTGGAGGCTGTAGGGGGGCGACCCATGTCCTTGCCTGTCCCGGCTGCTAGCAGCCGCCTTCATTCCTTGGCTCACGGCCCCACCTCTTACCACCTTCCAGTTTCTCTCTCTGACTTTATTTCCAACATCACAGCTCCCCCCGACCCCACTGACTTTCCTGCCTCCCTCTTCCACAGACAGATTGGATAGGAGCCTGTGATTGCATAGGAGCCACCTGGATTCTGTTATCCCACCTCGCCATCCTTAACTGCATTCCATCTGTAAGGTCCCTTTTGCCACGTAAAGGAATCTGTTCACAGGTTCCAGCGATGAGGGTGTGGACATCTTGCAGGGGACAGGCATTATTCAGACTCCCACATCCAGGAAGCCACTTGGTCACAAATTGAGACTTCTCTAAACTCGTGAATGGATGTTAGACTTTCTAATTCCTTGTAGAATAGTAGACTTTCTAATTCCTTGTGTTCTTTTCAGATGCAGAGAGAAATTGTGTATGCAAGAGGAGATGGCCCCGCTGCCCCTCGGCCTGGCTCTACGGCCCACGCACCCCACGTGATTCCCAACTCCCCCCCGTCCACCCCCGTGCCGCATTCCATGCCTCCCTCCCCATCCAGAATTCCGTATGGGGGCACC
>CAUYRT010093323.1:0-35888 GCA_963574885.1 Lepilemur ruficaudatus | reverse complement strand
TTCCTTCTCCTCTTTCCCTCCTCCTCCTCCTCCTCCTCCACCTCCTCCTCCTCCTCCTCTTCCTCCTCCTTTTCCTCCTCCTCTTCCTTCTCCTCCTCCTCCTCTCTGCGGAAGGAGACCCCTCATCAGCCCCACGATTCTAGTGACAGCCCAAAACGCTCCCCCAGGGGCAGCTACGTCTCCATGGCAACCCAGGTGGCCCTGCTCACCACGAGGGTGGGCCCGGGGTGGGGGTTTTGGCATGGGGTGGGGTCCTTCCTAACCGGGCTGACACCTGAGACTTCACGTCGGCTAGTGCGTGTTGGCCGTCATCACCATCACGCAGTCATGACAGCGATCGTAACACTTCGCTCTGCACACTGTCCACATGCAGCTGCACGGCGCTATGGGCACCAACAGCCCGCATTTCACTTGAGGACGTGGCTGGAAACAGCCGGGAATCCGCTCCGGGCCATGGGAGGCTGCAGCAGACCCGGCATGGACTCTGGGCTGTCAGCATTTAGGTCCCCTTGCCACTGCTCTAGGGCCCCGGGGTGAGCAGTTTCCACCTATTGCCAGCAGCGTCCCCGCCCGGGACGTCCCCCCAGAGCTGGGCGAGTGCGCAGGTGGCGCCTTGTGTCCCTGGGGTGTCGTGGGCAGGTAGCTCCCGTCTCCATCCCTCCTCGTCTTCCCAGATGCCGGGCGGGGCCGGCGCTTTCTTTGGCAACACACAGAGTGCTCCTCGGCCAGGTTGTTTCTCTTAGAACCTGAGGCTCTGGGGTGTGGGGTGGACTCTGTGGTTCTGGAAGAGACACTCGGAAAATGTGACTGTGTTTGCACGTCCAGGTGGGCCCCGGTGGTGGTGGAGGGTGCTTGGGCCCTCGCTGCCTCCTGCGCAGGGGCATCTCAGTCCTGCTGCCGACACCACCACGAGTCTGCTCTGGGCCAGCACTGGGGGCGCGGAGGTGACCACGGGGTAGCGGGTGGGGGGTTAGAGGCCTGGAGAGACGGCGGCCTCCTAGGTGGGCACCGAGGGCTGGGGTGCAGCAGGGTCCCGGGCAGTGGCGCCCCCTCTTCTCTACCGTGGCGGAGCCTCTGTGCTGGACAGGCAGCACCCCCACAAATCCGCGTAGAGCACTCGGTGACAGGCGCGGGGTGAGCGTCACGTCAGGGAGACGGAGCAGGTGCCGTGGGCTGAAGCTGAGAGGGTGACCCTCCACACCAGGAGGGGAGGGGTGCCCGAGAGCACGTCCTGCAGCCTGCCCAGGTGCTCAAGCAGACAGTGAGCAGCTCCCGGGGAGGTGGAGCCCTCAGCCCCACGGGGCTGTAGCCTTGGACGTGGCCAAGACCCTGGTCTCGGAGGAATGGGTGTCCTTCGAGCTCAGGGCGGGTTTCCCACCCTCCTCTGTGCCCAGGACCTTCCTGCTCCCCACACCAGGGTGTCTGCCACGCAGGGGCCCCGGCCGTGTGCCAGAGGGTCGTACCTGCCTCCCTCCTGCCCCTGACGCTGGCCTGCGTGAGCTCCCCCTGCGGCTCTGCAGAGCCTCTCTCGTTGATCACTCTCTGGCTTCCTGCCGCTGGGCCAGCAACGCCTGGCCCTCCTCTTCCTCCTTGTGGAAAACTCTCCAGAGGCAAGAGGGTGGGGAAGGAGGAAGGATGTCCAGCTCCAAGCTTCAAACTGGCTTTCTCCGGCAGATGGGGGGAGAGACACTTTTTAAGACGGTTGGAAATGTCTTGGCTGGGACCCCAGTTTATGCTTTTAAGAGGCAACGGGCTGAGCGGTGCACGCGGAGCAGGGAGGGCCATTTCGGGACGGCCCAGGCGTCCCCGCGGCTGCCTTAGATGACTCCGCCTTCTGGAAACTGAGGGGTCGTGGGTGGGGCACGGGTTGTGTTTTTGCTGAGAATTCTGCAGCTTTCCGCCGTCACTCTGGAGACCTGGACGCTCCAGACGTGGAAAATGGAGTAGTTTGCCCTGAGAGTTCCAATCTGGGTGCTGGCAGCCGGACGCCAAGCGTCGAGGAAGTTGGACGGCGAAGTGCCCTGGGCATCCAACAGAAACCTGTGTGAGAGCCAGCACTCGCATTCATAACGCAAGGATCAGTCGAGCACGTCAGAAGTCACCGTGGAGGTGGCAGAGACCCGCCGTATGTTATTCTAACGTTCTGGGCTTCCCTTCCTTGCAGTGTCCTTACTGAAAACACGCGGCCTTCCCAGCACCCCGGCTCCGTCCCAGACATTACTGGAAGCTCTCGCCACAAGAATCCGCGGGAGCTGGTTATCGTAGGAAAATAAATGGCGAACGAGGAAAATAATATTCGAGTACATAACCTCAGACCGCAGCAGGGACGCTTCCCGACGGAAAGTTGGCGTATCGGGGTCACATGGCTCCTGCCTGCTCAGGGGGTGTCGGGAGCCCCCCGAGGGAGGGGAGGACCCGAGGGCCCCCGGAGGGTGCGGGGGCATCCATAGGACAGCGCCCAGACACTTGGTTCTAGGCAGAGTCCCCACTGCACATGTATTTTGAGTGATTGTAATGATTCTAATCCTGTACTCAGACATCATTAAAAGCCTAACATCAGCCTCAGAATTTTTTTCTGAGCATTCAGTTTGATGGGCTGAGCGCCAGCGTGGCAATCCTGAGGACGGGATGAGGGATCCTGCAGCGGTGCTAGAATTCTCTGCAAAAATATGCAGCGGCAGGGAAGACTCCCAGAGCCGGCCCCACGGCGACTCCGGCAGAGTGCAAGGAGTGGGCATGGAGCCTGTCTCCGGGGCTCAGCACCTCACCATCCCCGGCGGGGTGACGAGGTGTCCGAGACGCGCTGTCTGCTCGGACGTTCGCTGTGGGGAGGAACCTGGGCTCTCTGAGCACTTGGGTGGGGGAGGTGATGCGTGTCAGGGCCTCGCACAGGCCAGAAAGATGACGGATTTAACACGGGGCTGGAAAGAAGTCCTGACAGCCAAGGGACGTTGGCAGCGAGGCCAGCCTGGGCGCTGTTCCCAGAGGGGCATGGGGGACTGGGGAGCAGCAGAGGGCTCCGGAGGGAGGGTGGGCCTGGCCCTGGTCTGAAGCAGGACCCCGAGTCCCTGCCCGGGGTGGCAGAGGGGTGCCGGGTCCTGCAGCCCCAAGGGAGAGGGAGGCTGTTTCTGGTCGGGGCCGGGAGTGTGGCGCTGGCTCCGGAGGCTGTCCGTGCGCTCCAGCTTGGTGCTGGGCAGCGGCTTTAGGAAAAGCTGAGCCGTGCCCGGTGACAACACCCACAGGTCAGGTTTTGTTTTTCCTCAACAGCAGCGCTGGAGACTGAAGGTCCCGGACTCGGTCTGGCCGCTGCTATGTTCCCAGCGTGCTGGGTTCCCTCACCCAGCAGGAGGAGGGATAAAACGGCCCCTGCCCCCCTCCTGGCAGGCCCTGGCCGGCTCGGCTTCCCGTGGACAGGGGACTCTGGCTGGGATGCTTGACCCAAATGAGGCGCAGCCGGTGGCAGGTCCGGGCGGCACCCCTGGGATTTTATTCACTTTATTTCCACCCCCAAAATGCTTGAGGTGGGGTTCCTGAGAGCAGGTAAAGCCTCGTCCATGGCTGCAGCTCAGTTGTGAAATCGGAGCATTAACACGGCTATGCTGTTGTCATCGGATCTGCAGACCTCGGTCCAATTGTCGGCCCAATCGTGCCTTATGGTAAAACACAAAACAAACCCAACCTCGTTTCTGGTCCAGCAGGAGCAGAGTCGCATGCATTTGTCACGGCTGTGGGGTTCCCTTTAGGCCACGTCTGTCTCTCTCTTCATCCCCACGGCTCCCGAGGGGACAGGCTGGGGGTTCTGTGCCATGTCTCTCTGTGTGGGCCTGGCTGGGGCTTCCCCACAGCAGTCCCCAATCTTTTTGGCTCCAGGGACCGGAGGGCGGGAGGGGGCATGTGAGCTCAGGCAGTGATGCCAGCGATGGGGACCTGCTGTAAATACAGGAGCTCCCTCCATGCCACTCACCTGCCGTTCACCACCTGCTGCAGTCAGTTCCTGGGTCCACGGAAGACAATCTTCCCCCTGGCAGTGGCGGTGGCAGTTGGGGAGGGGCAGCTCAGTCAGGGAAGCGGCCAGTTCCTAGCAGGACACGGACCAGTACTGGCCCGCGGCCCAGGGCTTGGGGACCGCAGTTCCTAGGAATGAGATCCTGGCTGGCGTCTCCGGCAAGAACAGCAGGGGGGTGACCTGTGCCCCTAATGCCACGTAAGTGGCTCCCCGCCACGAGGTGACTGGCTGTCTTAACAAAGCATCTGACCTGGGGGATTAAAACTAGGGGCAGAAACGTAATCTCTGATGGTTCTGGAGGCCAGAAGTTTGCGATCGGTCTCACTGGGCCGTGACCCAGGGTCGGTGAGGCCGCACTCCATCAGGGGAGGTTTCCCGACCTCTTCCCGCTGCTGGCAGCTGCCAGCTTCCTCCGCCTGTGGCTAAGTCACACCAGCCTCTGCCTCCCTGTCCACATTGTCACTGAGATAAGCGGTTTCCCCCCAGAGGTGTCGCAAAGCCCGCATGCAAAACCGAAAGAGAGTGTTAATCAGGCAGGCTTCACACTGGGGCCAGGAGCAAATTGACTTCTCGTCCCGTGGCAGGTAGGGTTGAGCTGTGATGTTTCCTTTACTGACCGGGGTGCGCAGTAAAAGCTGAGGCTGGAAAAACCACGTCTTTCTGGGAATGGGTGGAGAATTTCTCAGAACCAGAACACCACCTCCTCCTGGTGCCATCCTGGTCTCCCCTGGTCCTCGCCATGGTGATTTTCAATGTCACGGAGCCAGCGGGCAAGTCCATCAGCAGGGAATTAGATTATAATGAAGGCAAGGCTTTCTAGAAGCTAAGGGACCCGACCTTTTACACCCAACGGTCTCACGCAGTTCTGACCACACTGGTCGCAAGGGTCCTAGGAGTCCTCCTCCTCCTCAAAGATGAGTCAGTTTCCCAGGCAGAGGATGAGGGGGTCAGTACTCAGCTGTGTGAGGAAGAGTTTGTGGGGGTCAGTCCTCAGCTGTGTGAGCAGAGGATGGGGGGTCAGTACTCAGCTATGTGAGGCAGAGGATGATGTATAGCCAATATTCAGGCAATATTCATTTGTATTTATCCACGTATTTACTTTCTGTTTGCTTTCTATTACTTCCTGTAGTTTTGCATTTTTCTCTGGGGTCATTATCCTTTTGCCCTAAGAATTCCTCTCAGTATTTCTTTCATACAGGTTTTCTGGCAACAAAGTCTCTTATTTTTTACTTCTCTGGACATGTGTTTATTTCACCTTCATTTTTGAGAATATTTTCACTAAGCATGGAATTCTAGGTTGGCAGATACCGTCTTTCAGTACTCTAAAGATGTTATTTTGTGGCTCCTGCATGAATTGCTGCATGTTATCCTTTTAACCATGTCCCATTTGTCTCTAACATTTTTCTATATTTTTTATTCTTTTTTTCTTGCTTCAATTTGTTTATGTTCCATTAACCCATTTTCCAGTTCACAAATTCTATCGTCTGCTTTGTTTAATCTGTGTTCTTCCTTTCAGGTATTGTATTTTCTTTCTTTCGAGAATTATAGAATTCTCCCTGGTGAATTTCTCCATCTTTTCCTGTTTTATCAACCCTCTTTATCACAGTTATTTTAAAGTTCTTGCCTGAAAACTCTGTTATCTGGATCATCTCTGGGTCTGTTTCTAAGATCTGTATTTTCTCTTGGTTTTTGGTCCTGTGGTCTTGTCTTTTGTCGTGACATGTAATTTGCAATTGAATGCTAAACATTGTGAGTCAAGTGCATCGTAAAGACTCCGGTGGATGATATTTTCTGCTATAGAGGGTTTACTCTTCCCTGTGATGGATTGTACACTAGTAACTCATCTCCTTAGTCCATCAGGTACTCATCTGAGTCAGGCTGGGCTGTAGCCCTGGCAAGCTAAGTCTGCCCTTTTTTGCCCTCGGATCCTTTAGGATTTTCAACTGAAAGCTTGATGTGTTCTTTTGGGGCCCCTCCCTTTGGTGAGTCCTAAAGTCTAAACTTTGCCTTGTATCTCTGTTGAAATTCCTACCTGCTTCTCTGGGGCCTTCCATATGTCCCACTTCCATGTAGCCCCAGGGCTGATGGTATGACCTGATGGACAACTGGTCAGGTCCTTCAGGTCCCCAGTTCTCTACCACGAGCTCAGCTGTCTTCTTTGTCCCCAGCAGTGGTCCTCTGTGTGCACAAGCCAGGATTCGTAGCCCCCCCGCCAGTACCCCCAAGGGCAGGTGCCCCTGGAAGGAAAGGAGATGCAGAGGTTAGTCACCTTCCTGGTCAGCCCCACTCCAGGGTCCTCTTCCAGCTCACACAGTTGGGGTGCTTCGGGGTGCTTCCACCAGAGGATTCTCTGTCCAATAGGGCTTCTCTAGTTGTTCTCAGCTAGCGCGATGGCCCCGAGCCGGCTCTCATGCCCGCCTGGAGCCCACTCTTGGGGTCCTGAACCAGACAGCTCTGCAGGCTGCTCTGTTGGGCACATCTTCAGGGAAAATGCCCGTACATGGCCAGCGCCAGGCCCACCCTGCTGTAAAACCTGGGAAATTGCTCATAAATGGGAAAACTAATGGAGATCTCAAGTTCTGCTGGGATGATTGGGGGATTATTTAACGGGGAGTGAGTGTAGTGAACCCCAGACTTCCCACTGTAGGAGAGCAATGCCGGGAGCTTTCTTGTCCCAGGGAAGTGTACTGGGAGCAGATGGCAACCAGGTGCCAGAATGTCACGGTTGGGCCCAAGATGGGACTTGGTGAATAGGTGTTCTTACCCCACACTTACGGAGCCCCTAGAGCTATCTGGTCCCCACGATGCATCTCGTTTCATCCTCATAACAAGCATGAGGTGGTTACTCTCGTGGGCCCATCTCACAGAGGGGACAGTGCGGCAGGGGGAGGCCGAGTTGTTTGTCCAGGTCACGTTAGTTTAAGTGGCAGGGTCAGGATTGGAGCTGGGTCTGCTGGCTTTGGGGCTGGAATTGGAGAATTGGAACTGGGTGTGTTGGCTTTGGGGCCCAAGCTCTGAGCCCCTGCCCCGCACGGACCTTGGTGTGGCCATGGCTGTGAGCACGCCATGGGTGTGGTCATGGCCGTGGCCGTGAGCACACTATCAGGTGGCTCCCAACCAGCTCTCCCCTGTTCACGGCATCTGCTTGGGCCCAGCTCCTGCCCAACCCCTCAGACCCAGATGCCGATTCCGCCTGGCCTTGCCCAGGGCTCCTCCCTTGTCCGCCCACTGCCCCCACCCTGCCCCTGCCAGACACTGGTCCCCAGATGGCCCAGGAGGCAGGTCATCAAGAACACGGACAGCAGCTTTAGTCTGGGCTCAGTTCCAGCCGCCCTGCCTACTGCTCCCCACTTGGTGTCATACGGACAGCCCTGGGGACGCTCAGATGCAGTGACGTGGGCCTGGGGGCAACACTGTACGGCATTGATAAAGCAGAATTCGGCAGAGGAACGAGGACCTGTGGGCAGGGACAGCCAAGGCTGGCTTGGCCACAGGATATAGGCCCCACCAGCCTTGGTGTCTCAACGCCAGATCTATAAAACCAGCTTCCCACGGTCCTGGAGGCTCCAGTGAGATAAAGCGGAGGAAATGCTTTGTCGCTTGTAAAACGCGCCCTGTGGGCCGGTCGTTATCACGCTTGGCTGCCGTGTCTCCTCTCCACGCCAGCGAACGCCCCGCGGGTCCCAGGGATATTCCTCCCTGAGGAGGCTGTGGGGCCAGGATACAGCCTCGCGGCAGAGCAGGAATGCCGTGGTCTGGGGACAGGAAGCCTTCTGGATGCGCCCCCCCAGGCTGTGGCGGGGAAAGGCCTGGTGGCTCTCGCCCTGGGGGGAGCCGGGTCCAGCCTGCTGCACCCAGCGAGTGCCCTCAGACCCCCAGAGCCCTGGGTGCTTGTGTCCTGGGGTCCTGCAACAAAGGCCACAAACTGGAGGCTTAAAGCAACGGAGACGCAGCCTCTCCTGCTTCTAGAATTCTTACTCTAGGCGTCAGCGGGGCTGTTCCTTCTGGGCTTGCTGCGGAGAATCTGCCCCCGGCCTCTCTCCCGGCGCTGGGGGCCTCCGGCTTCCTGGGCTTGTAGACACATCGCCCAGCCTCTGCCCCTGTCATCCCACGGCCTGCTCTTCTCATCAATTCACAGCCCACCCTACTCCAAAACGATCTCATCTCTTAACTACGGCTGCAAAGACCCTTCTTCCAGACAAGGTCACGGCCACAGGTGTGGGGCCACAGGCATGACTTTTGGGGCCACCATTCAGCCCACTGCGTCACACCCCCGGACTTTCTGGAGTGATCCATGGCAAGGAACACGTTATTTCATCTCCACCCTAGTCACACACGCAATCGTGAGATGCAGCTGCCTACGAGATACTGATCCTGTTGTGTGCGGTGCACACTGGCGTTTTCCGTTCCACTTCCCCCTTCTCCTCCGCGCTGGCTTCTCACCCGCTGAACTGACTCCCTGGCCTGCGAGGAGCCTGCAGCCCGCATCAAAGTTCTCCTTCGCTGAGGGTCAGACTCCGCACAGCACCCAGCACGTGCTGACTCACGAGGGAGGCTGAGGCCAGCCGTGTAAGGCCTCCCGCGCAAAGGTGGAAAGCCACAAACAGGAGGATGTTCGCGGCCGTGGCGTTTATCACAGGGAGGGGGCTGGGCTAGTCCGTCCGCCGAGAGGGGGCTCAGCAAACCGTGGAATGTGTGTGTCGCTGAAACTCTGCGGCCTTCGCATCCCTGGTTAGAAGTGGCTCCAAGCAGGAGGACGCAGAGCAGGTGTGTCCCTGGGGGCACAGCCCCACCCTCGGCCCCCAGTCCTGCCCGGAGCACGGGAGGTATTCAGGATGTGCTCAGTAGATGCTTGCTGAGTGCGTGGCTGAACGGCGCACGGGAAACAGACAAAAGGAGGCACAGCGAGGGCCCCCCGCGGAGGAGGGTCCTCCTTCTGCTCCCTTCACAGTGGCCGTCCCAGCGTGTAGCCATGTGACTGTCCCCCTGTCCTGCTGGGTGTCCGTCCCCTTCACTGGAATGTCCACAAATCGCGCCTGTCCTCTGTGCCAGACCTCGAGTAGTGCGGGTCCCCGTACACCGGGCGCAATGAATGTGTGCTGAATGTATGAATGCATGAATAAATGAATGAATGAATGCTGTTTGGGCATTATCTGCCCAGTCATTTCTAATGTGGATCATTTTCTTTCAAATAAAAAGAGTGATGTTTATTTTTCTATATTTGAAAATGAGATGAAATAAAAGATGCCTGTTGCTTCCCCGCACAGGTGTCTGAAGAGTGCAGAGGACGGAGCAGGAAGGAGAAGAAGGAAATGCACCCTGCACAGGAGGAAGCCACGTGTGGCCACACAGTGGGACATTGGCCCCAGGACGGCCACCCCGAGAGCCTGCAGCCTGTCCCTCCTGACCCCTGGCCCGCAGGGCAAGGCATTAGCCAAGTGGACCCTCAGGATGCCGCACCATGGAGCCCCGAAAGCGGTGAGTTATTTTCTCCTGGTTTTTAGTGTCACTGTTGGCACAGACGTTGCATGAACCACAGTGGACACTTGGGCACCCATGGTACCGAGGACAGAGCCTGGGCTGGCCTGGGTGTGGCCTGAGTGGCCTGAGTATGGCCTGGCTGTGGCCTGGGTGGCCTGAGTGTGGCCTGAGTGTGGCCTGGGCTGGCCTGGGTGTGGTCTGGGCTGGCCTGAGTGTGGCCTGAGTGTGGCCTGGGTGTAGCCTGGTGTGGCCTGGGTATGGCCTGGGTGTGGCCTGGGTATGCCCTGGGTATGGCCTGGGTGTGGCCTGGATGTTGCCTGGGTGTGGCCTGGTATAGCCTGGGTGTGGCTTGGGTATTTCCTGGATACAGCCTGGATATGGCCTGGGTATGCCCTGAGTGTGGCCTGAGTGTGGCCTGAGTGTGGCCTGGGCTGGCCTGGGTGTGGCCTGAGTGTGGCCTGGGTGTGGCCTGGGCTGGCCTGGGCTGGCCTGGTGTGGCCTGGGTATGGCCTGGGTGTGACCTGGGTATGCCCTGGGTATGGCCTGGGTGTGGCCTGGATGTTGCCTGGGTGTGGCCTGGTATAGCCTGGGTGTGGCTTGGGTATTTCCTAGATACAGCCTGGATATGGCCTGGGTATGCCCTGAGTATGGCCTGAGTGTGGCCTGGGCTGGCCTGGGTGTGGCCTGGTATAGCCTGGGTGTGGCTTGGGTATTCCCTGGATACGGCCTGGATATGGCCTGGGTATGCCCTGAGTGTGGCCTAAGTGGGGCCTGCGCACCACACCAGACCCAGGAGGAGACCGAGGTCAGAGAGGCTGAGACAGCAGCCAAGGCCCCCAGTGAGGGGGCGTCTGGGCTGGGACCCCAAGCCCGGCTCTCATAGCCAGACCTGGCCTGGACTTGGCCCTGCCGGGCTCTCTGGCTGGGGCTCGGCTGTCATCCCCCTTCCTGCCCTGGCTCTGCCGGCATCTTCTTCTCTGCACCCTCCGCTGCCCGCGTCCCGACCAAACCCCAGGAGGGGGGAGCCCCGAGGTCTCCAGTGCTGGGCGTCGGGGGTTGGGGTGCAGCAGGCGCAGCCGGGCGTTGAAGTTGGCTGCCAGCCGGGCCAGGTGCGTGACGCCATCGTGCCGGTTCCCATCATTCCTTCTCACCTGGCCCCAGACACAGGGAAGGACACGGCTCCCCGGGAGGTCCTGGTCCCTTCACGCTCTCAGCAGGGACGCTAGGGCCGACCACGTGGTCCAGGGAGGGCGCTGGGTGCTGCTGCGCTGCGGAGTTCTGGGACTCACCGGGCGGCCGTATGGAGTCACCCAGGAAAACGGGCCATGGGGGAAGGAGGGGGCGAGCCTTCACCGAGGGCCTTTGTGGACGAGCCTGCCAGGCCCAGCAGCAGCACGAGGGCCCTGGCATCGCAGAAAGTTCCAGAACAACTGCCCATGTCCAGCAGTTGGTATGCCTGATGTTAGTGGACCAGCATGTCACCCGCCACGGACTGGACACGGGGCAAGTACGGTGCCCTGTCCTTAAAGCAGGACAAGGCACAGATGGGCGCAGGGGCGAGGGCCCCAGCGAGGGGCTGGGGTGAGGGGCTGCGCTGACCGAGGCAGCTGCCACTTCCTGGTGGGGACAGTGTGTCTGCAGCCACCGCAGAGCGGGTCTGGTGACAGCAGAGCATGACTTTCAAAGTGAAGGGCACGTGGGAAATCACGACGCGATTTTAAATTCCCGTCCTGCGCGCGCAACCGGGGAGGAGACTCGCTCTGCGGTCACCGCTCAGGTGGCTGCGGTCGGACCTCGTCACCCATGTTTCTAAACCCACCTGCCAGCCACTGGACAACGCAGGCCGGCACCAGGCTGGGCTGGCTCCCAACTGTCTCCCCAGGGCCTGGAACAACACCTGGCAGGTGGCGGGAGTTACCTGTGCACCTGGGAGGGAGACAGGGCGGGGCTGTGGTGCTCAGCCCGCCTGGCCTCTGGCTTCTCCTGTCGCTTCTGCGTCTTCCTCGCTCCGGCCTGGGTGGCCACACCAGGGCTCCGCCGTGTCCCCGGGTCCCTGCCTGGACCCCGGCATCAGCACTTTGATTTGCACGGCGGCATCTTCTAGAGGCTCTAAGGCCTTGCTCAGCACCTGCTGATCTTGACAGGGACTATGCTTCCTGTTGCTGCTGTAGCAAAACACACACCTGGGGGACTTAACAGAAAGTTGTTCCCTCATGGTCCTGAAGGCGAAAGTCCAAAATCAGGGTGCCAGTGGGGGTGGCCACTCTGGGGGTTCTACAGGGTTCTGCCCAGCCTCTGCACCATCCTGGGGGCTCCTGGCTGCAATCTCTGCCTCCACGGCCATGGGGCATCCTCTCTCTGTCCCCACAAGGCTTCTTGTCTTCTTACAGGGATACCAGCCGTTGGATTTAGGGTCCACTCCAACCTACTATGACCACATCCGAACGTAACTAATTACACCTGCAAAGACATAATAATTAGTGATTATTTCCAGATACGGTCACATACGGAGCTTGCAGGTAGTCATGGATTTTTGGAGGACGCAGTTCGGTTCACTGCAGAGAGCGTGGGCTCTGGGATCAGCCTGACCCCGGACTGTCCCCTGGCCCTATGTGCCGGCTATGTGCACCTGACTCACTGCTCTGTGAGGGGCGGAGACTCCCACCCCATAGGTCTTCGTGCAGGATACATGAGACGGTGCACACATAGCTCCACACAGCGCCGGGCCTGGCCCCAGCTGGCTGGGCCCTGGGGCGATGAGTCTGAGGGCCTCACCTTCCCTGTCTGTGAAATGGGTGTCCACACCTGCCTCCCAGGGTGCTGGCAGGATCCCCGGTGGGGCAGAGGCGGGGGCTCAGCGGTGACCTGACTCGACTTTTGGATGAGCTGATTCAGGCAGAGGATCTCCGGGGAGGAGATCATTTTGTAGCTTATTTCGGAGGCTCACCCTGAAATTTCTAAGCCTGGCACGTCTGCTTTATTGTAATATAGTCTCATTATGAGGCCGGGCGCGGTGGCTCATGCCTGTAATCCTAGCACTCTGGGAGGCCTAAACGGGCAGATTGCTTAAGCTCAGGAGTTTGAGACCAGCCTGAGCAAGAGCGAGACCCCATCTCTACTAAAAAAATAGAAAGAAATTAGCTGGACAACTAAAAATATATAGAAAAAATTAGCCGGGCATGGTGGTGGGTGCCTGTAGTTCCAGCTACTTGGGAGGCTGAGGCAGGAGGATCGCTTGAGCCCAGGAGTCTGAGGTTGCTGTGAGCTAAGCTGACGCCACAGCACCCTAGCCCGGGCAACAGAGTGAGACTCTGTCTCAAAAAAAAAAAAAAAAAAATTCTCATTACGATAAATTTGGAAAACACATAAAAGTAGATAAAGGAGCAAACAGACACCCAAAGACAACTAGCAACAGGAGTTTCTGTGGGAGGGAATGGCCACGCATGCAGGCCCCAGACGCACAGCAGTTGGACTTGAGAGAGTTTGGTTCTGATGAGCCTTGGACCAGGCTCTAGGACCTGCTTGGTGGGGAACGGGGTCCCAGGCCTCAGGCTGGGGACTCACCAAGGGGATAGCAGATGTTTTGGGGCCACGGTGGATGGGCTGGTGTGCCCGGCTGTCCGGAGGCAGATGTCCCTGCAGTGGACTTCTTGGCGTGGAACTTTTCAAACCCCAAGGGAAATGGAGGACGGGGGCTAAGCGGGGCCGCCCGTGGCTGTCTGCTCGGTGGGGATGTGCTGCGGCCTTCCCGGGTGGGTGGACGTCCAGCCTGGGCATCCCACAGCTCATTCTGCAATTCAAACCTCGGTTTGGGGATTTGGCCCGTTTGTAAGTGGGTTTTCCACATGTGGTTTCCACGGGAACTTTTGCTGCTTAAGTGCTTTTTGAAAATATGGAATTATCTTTTTCCTACCCGAATGAGCTCACTGGCTTTCGTGTGGGCTGTGGGACACTGGGTGATCCGAGGGGCCACGTACTTCTGAACCCAGAGGAGAAAGCCCGTGAACAGAGGCCGGGGGTCTCCTCATCCAGGGAGGTTGTCATTCTCCTAACATGTGCTGCTTTGATCTTCTGCGATCACCGCGGATTTCTAGCAAAGCCCCCATGGAGTTTAGCGTTCAGACGGGGGACGCCTGGCTTCCCTCCAGTGCACAGAATGATTTATGAACCCTCAACGTTCAGTGTGGGAGAGGGGATGGGGTTCAGAACAGCACCTCCCTGAGGACCAAGGACTGTGGATGTGGGCAGGGAGACGGTCATCTCAGATGGGGCGGAGGGAGGGCCGAGGCTGGAGCGGGGAGGCCGCCGCGTCACAGCTGGCTGGGACTGCCTCCCACCTGGCCATGCGGACTGGGGTGGCCGCGGCACAGCCCATGGTCCACCAGGTGCCCACGTAGCCCCTCCTGGGTACAGCTTGTGGGGGAGCCGGGCAACCTCCAAAGTAGGCCCAGCGTCTCCGGTGGGGCAGGCTGGACGCAGCGTTCTTATCCCAGCAGGCCAGGGCTTCGTGGCTGGCGTTTGTCCCATGAACTGCGGCCACACAAACCCCTCACGGCCCTAAGCAAAGCTCCATCAACAGGGCTGGGCCATGCGGGGGAGCAGGGCAGGCGGTCCCGCCTTACTCCGCGGAAGGCATGACAGCAGGAATTCACGCAGAGCCATTGTTTCCCCTCCGTGTCCCCGGGCTCTGGGAGGGCCGTGCAGGTGGCCCAGTGGGGTGGGGCTTGGGGCTGCTCAGTGGCTCGTGCTGGCCCTTCCTCCCTCCCTTCCAGGCACTCAAGGTGTCCACCCTGAGAAAATGCCTGCGGAGCCCCATGGGCAGTGCCACGGCCACCCCAGGCCACGCTGCCAGAGAGGGAGAGTGACGTTGGCCCAGCTCTGGGTCCCCCAGGCATGGGAGTCCCGTGGGACACCAGCGCCCGGCCGTGCCCCTCTGCGATGCAGCCACTCTCTTAGGTACGGGTGTGAGGCCTTCCACATTGAACTCGGGGGGACGCAGTTCAGCCCATAACAGAGAGAGAGGAAGTTGAGGGTCTCGGGCGGCGGCCTGGTAAGCATCAGACATCCGAGAGGGCCTGCCCGGTTCCCACGGCGAGGACGCCAGCTGTCGCCTGAGAGTGCCAGGTGTCTCTGGCTTGGGGTTTGGCATCCCCTCCTTCCAAACCCAGAGTGTTTACACGTTCCTGTCAGGAAGGAGAAAAAAGAAAAAGAAAAACCCAAGAATCAGAAACCCAGAGCGATTATTCACTCCTGTTTGCTTAAGCTGCAGACAGAACAGGTCAAAACACCACGAGTCAAGAAATGTCGTTTGTAGAAAGAGCAGAAACAAAAGCAGCAAAGGTCTTTTGAGTTGGCCACGGAGCTGCCCCAGGAGGACCGGCAGCCGAGCGGGGGCGGGGTTTAGTGGCCCGGCCACCCCCCTTGCTGCCCGCGGCCCTGGCCGTCCACATCCCATGGGCAGGTGCCCTGTTCCTGCAGCCATGGCATGGGGTCAGGAGGAGGCTCTCAGGCGGGAGATGGTGAGCTATGCTGGTGGCAGCCGGCTTGTTGGCTCCTCACGTGACCACCCCGCGGTACCCAGGGGTGCACAGTCGGCTCTGGTGCTGTGGACACCAGTGCCGTGGGGTCTGTTCACGGCCTGAGGACACATGTGTGTGAGGCTGTTCGCTCATAGACACCTGAACTGCTAAGCTCTTCTGTGTCCATACCAGTAGGACCTGGTGCCCCTGTGCAGGTGGCTTCTGACCTCAGTTGAGATGCGATATGTACGCAGCCCCTTCTGGAGGTTTCCTCAGACCCTCCAGGCAGAGCGGGTCCATCTGTTGTGTTCAGGCCTGGCCTTTGTTCCTGCTCTGCAGTTGTTGCTGATGGAGCTCCCCAACTGCACTTGTCAAGGGGAGGAGACCTCTCAACACCTGTGTTCCCTGGTGAGCAGAGAGAGGACAGCGTCTCCTTCACTGCCACACTCCGGTGCAGGTGCAGGGGTGGCCAGAGTGGACGCTTCATACGTGTTGGACGGATGGATGGATGGGTGGATGGATGGATAGAGGTTGGATGGATGGATGGGTGGGTGGATCGATGGATGGATGGGGGTTGGGTAGATGGATGGATGAACAGGTGGACAGACGGATGGGCAGGCATGAGGGTGGGATGATGGATGAGGGGTTAGATGGATGAATGGATGGATGATCAGATCAGTGGATGGTAGATAGATGAATGAATGGGTGAGTGGATGGGTAGATATAGGTACGTACATTTGGAATGGTGGACGGATAAGTGCATGAATGGATAGGTGGATGGGTGAGTGAATGGGTAGGTGGATATACATATGTACATTTGGAATGGTGGATGGATAGGTGCATGAATGGATAGGTGGATGGGTGGGTGGGTGACTGGGTGACTGGGTGAATGCATAGGCACATGGAGAGATGGACGAGTGGATAAGCGTTTGGCAGTCCCCTAACTGTGACAACCAGAGCATGTTACATGCCCAGCAGCCTGGCTCAGGGAGCCCTTGATTTGAGAAAGCAGAGAAACTGATGGTCCCTGGGAGACTGGAACTTGCTACCAAAGACAAGAAAAAACCCTCTAGCAATACAGCCCTGCTAGAGGGAAGCTATGAACAGCTCAAAGAACCTTCCAGAAGACTAGCCTTTTCCCTGCGGTCCCAGCCCTCCTGAGCGGCAGGAGCACACCCATGGGGGCTCCAAGAGACACCATGGAGGGTCCTGCTGCCATGGGGGAGAGGAGGGCAGGGCTGCGTCCGGAGGGTGCCGAGCCGTCCTGAGCCTCTGTCAGGCCAGCAGAGGCGCAGTCACGTGTGCGCCGTGCGGCTCCCCGCAGCCTGAGGAACTTGGGGTGGACAGCGAGAACTCCGGGGCATGAGGGTGATTAAGCAGCGGAGAGGCCGTGACTCAGCCTCAGCAGGCTGCGGAAGCAGGACTGCGGCTCATGCTCTGCGGCTCATGGGAGCCCGACTCCAGAACCGCGGGGGGCAGGCTGCGTCAGCTCCTGGACCGTGTCCTCCCGTGGCCCCTGCAGGCACACGAGCAGCTGGAGCGCACCGCTCTGGTCCTGGAGGGGAGTCCCGAGGCCACGAGGCCAGCTGCCCGGCAGGAGTCACAGGCTGACGGGCAGCGGCCACCACCCAGCGCTCCCAGATGAGTCACTGCGTGAGAGCCACCCTCCTCCTCCTCCTCCGCAAGCCCATATAAGTCCGTCCCGAGGAGGGAATTCTCGTCCCCAAGGGTCCCTCTCCCGTTGCCCGCAGAGCTCATGAGTCAAGCCTCCTTGGCCTATTTTTAGGCCGTTTCTTCAGATCGTTGCGACAGGCAAGGTCTGTTCACCCCGGGCCAGAGCTGCTCTGGGAACTCTCCAGGCAGACGCCGGACTGTGGGACCAGGCCCAGCCAGGAGGACGGCCGCTGCCGCAGGCGTGGAGCATGCCTGCTGCATGTGCCCTGCGACCGCGGTAGCCTGGCCGCCCATGCGCCGCAGCCGTGCGGCCTCTGGGCCCCTCCAGCCTGGTCCAGCGGCCAGAGCGATGGCTTTGGCTCGTCCAGCAAAGGCAATGAGCGAGCGCCTGCTCTGCCCTGCACAGAGACCCCGGGCACGGAGGGTAGGCACAGAGTGCCCACCGTGCGGCCGTCGCCACGGCCCCGAGCCCCGGGGGGGCCTCATTCGTTCCTTCTTCATTCCCCGTGGTGGACTGAGCTATACGAGGGCAGGAGCACCACCCTGTCCACATTTGTAACCCAATTACCTGCCAGGAAAGGCTCAGGAAAGTCTGTGTGCATTCCCTCCCTCATTCATTCATTCCCTCCCTCATTCATTCATTCACATATTTAACATTTGTTGTGCACCTGCTGTGCCGGGGACTTTGCCCCTGGGGTCAGGCAGGGCTGTGACAGGCGTCACAGTGGGGGAGCGTAGGGGCTGGGGCATGAGGAACTCCATCTTGGATCAAATCAAGGAAGGCTCCCTGGAGGAGGGCACATTGAAGGACCAGCTGGTCCTCAGTCAGCAAAGGTTGGGGCAGGAGGAGGACATCCCCTCACAGGGGCACTCACGCTAGGCTCCCCCTGGAATCACCCTGTTTGAGGATTTTGTTCGAGGAAGGTTCCTAGAAGGGGAAGGGGTCACTCCCGCGAGGCAGCGTGTCAGGACAGGACGCGGAGCTCCGTCCCCTGCCTGGCTCATGGCCTGGAGTAGACCCAGCCCCAAAGGAGTCCAGGGTCATTCAGGGTCTGGGCTCGAAACTTGGGCGGTAATGTCGGGGGTGGACTTCTGCAGGGGAGATCTAGCCTTGGGGTGCTGAGCATTGTGGGGTTTGGCAGGAACCTGCTGTGTCCTTGGGATCGTGAGATTGAAGAGTTTGGGTGATGATGGTGATGGTCCCGTCTCAGAGGCTTTGCAACGAGGAGGGGATAAGACAGTCCCAGCCTCACGGAGCCTGCAGGGTGGGTGGGTGCATAACCAAACAGCATTTCCCACGGTAATCCTGCCACCCAGGTTCGTCTCTCACACCTGTTTACACCAAGGAGCTGAGGCTCACAGATGTCTGTGACTTGCCCAAACCACACAGCAGGTGACAGTGACACTTCCTAGAGGAGCGATTGGGCCACCGTGTCACCTTGGCCCTGCTTGGCCAGCCCTTACAAGGACCGTGGGATGGTACGTTTGTCTCTTTCTCTGTAAGCAAACTTTCCTTGGGGAAACTTGTGCCTGCAAAGCAGAAGCGTTTGGGCCTAAAGCTGTGGCTTCCGGCTTGTGAGCAGGAAGCCAGGGGATCTGCAGACTGAGGCCGACCTGCCCCCCAAAAAGCGCGTGGGGGTGTCCTGTGTGGGTCTCCTCCTGCCCTCCGAGCACCCCTGCCCACATGCCCACCAGGAAGCCGCCAGGGGAGCGTGCACAGCTGTATTGCAAGGGCCCGAGAAGCAAAACTGCCTTGTTTCCTGGCAAGCTCAGGAGAAATGACAGGTTCTTCCACTTTGGACCCTTTCTGGACTCAGGTGTCCTGCTTCCCCTCCCACGCAGAAGGTGGCAGTCTGTGTGCGCTTGCGAGGAAATCCTCCTGGAGAAACAGGCACCTGGTCCTCCAGGGCCACCGTAGCAGGGGGCCCTTCCCGCCTCCCCACGACCCCGGGACCTCGATGACGCCCCCACCCGCCTCTCAGCATCTTCCTCTGTCTCCCCTCCCCACTCTGCCCTGGGTCTCCAACGCACCCGCTGCCCCGACGGGCTCCTTCCAAACTGCTCTGCCCGCCAAGCCTGCCCCGGGGAGAGACGCTGCCACGGCCGCCGACCACGCCCCTGGGAAGCCCAGTGGGTGTCCAATGGGTCTCCCAGGACACAGGCCGCACCGGGCAGCCCCTGCAGGTCTCGGGCTGTCACCTGGCACAGCCGCTCACGGATATTTGGCTGTGCTGCATGTAAGCAAGTGTCCGGGAGCCCGTACCTGCGTAATACGTGATGGAATTAACAAAGGCAGGGGGAGAAAGGACATGTCTCCGGCCTCAAGGTCCTATCAGGTGGGCTGCGCACAGTGACGTCCTCTGAAGAGCAGAGCAGGACGGGAGGAAGTGGACTGACTCCACGGTGAGACGCTGGACAGGCGCCCCAGCCAGGCGGGCACGTCCACACCGGCAGTGACAAGCCAGGCTGATGTGTGGCCCCTCAATGTGACAAAAAGGACACCTTGCTCCTGGGGCCTTCCTCCCCCCAACCCACACCCAGGCCACGCACGAGGACACGGCGACGATCCCAAGAGACGGAGGTTGTACAAGCACCTGAGCATCCTCCAAACCGTCACGGTCGGCAAAGATGAGGACAGGCTGAGAAACCGTCCCAGCCCAGAGGAGCTGAGGACATGGGACAACCAAACACCACGTGTGATACGGGGACAGAGAAAGGATAGGAGGGGAAACTGAGGGAATCTGAACAAAGTGAGGACGCTGGTTCGCAGTGACAGACCCGTATCTGTCCGTGTGCGTGACGACGGCGGCTCGCCCTGAGCCGGCTTCCGAGCGTTTGCGGGCCTGGTGACCGCAGGCTGCACCCGGCGTCAGGGGAGGCACCTTTCCTGTCCCGGTGGTGCCCGAGTGGGTCTGTGCGGGAGCTAGACACCCGTGATGACGGAGGCACTGGGCGCGCTCCCAGATGCGTGGAGAAAACGTCCCAGGTGCATGGAGAAACACGGTGCTCCGGCTGTTTGAGAGCCAGTCGTGCGTTCTGGGGATGCAGAGGGGCCATCAGGCGCAGCCGCCTGCAGACCGAGTGGCTGGGCGTTTGGGGCAGCCCCGTCCTGCGCTGCGTGGTGAAGGCCGTGCCAGCCACGGGGTCCCTACGGGGCGGAAGAAGGTCCCTCCTACGGGGCTGCAGGAGCCCCAGGAGGGCAGCGAGGACGTCAGCCGCGGGCAGGGGCCCTCCTCCCCTCGGGGGTCCCTTCCCAGGTCCCCAGGGACCAAGGACAGGCCAGCAGGCTTCCAGCCTTCGGGGATCCCGGAGGGGCGGTGTGGGCCGGGAGAGACGCTTCAGTGAGATCTAAACACTCTCAGCACATCAAAGATCCTTGTAAACAAAGGCCTAAGTGCTCTCGGGGAAGCTCACGGCAGTTTATCTTGGGAACCGCTTAAAGTGCAATAAAACCGGCCCTTCTGGCAGATCAGGGCATGCGGCGACATGACCTCCATGGGCCCCGCAGCCCCGGGCGTGGCCCATGTTAGTGGGGCTGGATCAGCTCACGGCCCGGGGTGCGGTTGGTTAGCCACGACTGCGGATCGTTCAGGAACGTGCCGGCGTGGCCCCAGGAGAAGCACACCTGTGACAGTCCGGTCTCCAAACGCGGAAGGAAAAATCAGGACTGCATGAGGACTGGCGTCTTTCATGGGGTCTGTGTTCGAGCTCCTGCCCGTGGATAGATGCACTTACTGCTTGGTTACCTGGGTCCAGAGCTCCCGGGTCCCCGCTGTCGGCCCACCGAGAGGACAGTGGACCAGGAGTCGTCAGCAGAGGTGTATCAGACACTTGTCACCGCTGGGCTCTGCCAGGGCCCTGCTGTGTGCCACGAGGGGTCCCGTGTGGATCAGGAACCACAGTTCCCTGTGCCTTCCCGGGAGGTCACACCTGCCCGGCTCGGCCAGAGTTCAGCGAGCAGAGACGTCTCGGCGTGTGTGTGGGGGACCCTGGACGACACGGATGGAGGAGACGGGTGTGGCGGCCATGGTGGGCAGTGGCCGGTGCAGCGTGGATCCGACGGGTCTCCAGGACCAGCCCCAGGAGGCCGGGTTTGGGGTCTTACTGCGTCGGTAGCTGAGCCGCACCAATGAGTTCAGGGAGTGAAGTAAGTGGCCCAGCAGGAGTGTGGCACGGACAGAGCGTGCCGTCCCCAAGGGCCCTGCAGACACGGCTACCCCGTCCCCAGGCCCCAGCGAGGCAAGGAAGGTGACAGAGGAGGAAAGGGACGTCCCCCCACCTTAGCTCAACTAGTTAGACGGAGGCAGCCTCCGCGCCTCTCAGCCTGTCCCAAGGCCCCTCCCTCCGTGCTGGCCACACACGTGGCCCGTGGCCGTGAGACCCTGGGGAGGGGCAGGGTCTTGGAGCCCTGTCCGGCGGGAAGCTGAGGCCGTGCTCTGTGTCTTGTCCCCTGGGGTTTTGTCGGTTCCTCAGCGTGAAAAGTTACGTCTTTCCGCATAGCTCGGTGAGGGGGAGGAAGCGGGAGGAGAGACCCCCACAATCAGGGTGGGAGCCGAGGGCCAGGCTAGGCTGGCCAGGGGAGCCGGTGGGGGAAGCACCTGGGAGGCTTGCTCAGTACTGTGTGACGTCGGCATGTGGTCGGTGCTGCGCCCACACCACGCTTGGTCAGTACCGTGTGATGTCAGCGTGTGGTCAATGCTGCGTCCACACCACACTTGGTCAGTGCTGTGATGTCAGTGTGTGGTCAGTGCTGCGTCCACACCACGCTTGATCAGTGCTGTGTGACATCAGTAACACTAACATTGTTCCCTGGTTATACTGCACAGAGTGGACCTGTCCCATCCGATTGTCCTTAAAGCTTGTCCCGTCCTCCACTGCCCGTGTGCCAGGGGGCCCGTCTGCCGGGCTCTGGGCAGAGGTGCTGTCAATGTGGGGAGGGAGGGGTGTCATAGCAGCCTCAAGCCACCGGGAGCATCACTGCTATGTTTTTGTGGATGGGCGAGTCTCAGCTCTCCCCTGTAGACACGAAGCTTCCCCCGGGACAGGCTCATGTTCACCTGCAGCCTCTTGTGTAGACATGGGGCAGAGAAGGGTGCACGCGGCTACCAGGCTTCCATGCTGCGTGTGGAAGGCACCACGCCTCTAGAAATAGTCACATTTTCTGCCCTTTTCTTTTGTGTCCTTTTCCAAATTCAAAGAGGTTATTTGCCTACACTCAGGTACCCATCATGCTCACAGACTCTACTCGTAGAATTAGGAGGGACATTCGTTGTGCTGGTAGGGACAGTCCAGAGACTGTCTGGAGCCCAGGTCAAACAGAGCTGGGTCTGGCTTCAAGACCAAGTGGTTAACTTTGGTGACCAGTGACAGAAAACCCCACTTCAGTTGGCTTGGGCGGTAATACTCACATGACTGAATGGCCCAGGGTTCAGGTACTGCTGGATTCTGAGGTCAAATGATGCCTTCAGGATGTGGTTCTTCTCCCTCTCCTGCTGTGGCCCTTTGTGGGCTTCCTGGGGACCCATATTTCTTCCCAACACCAGGTTCAGGGGGAAGGTGACACAGCTGTCACTGAGCAAGCCTGTGGCCAGGAGGATGGGGAGGCAGGAGGGAGCCTGCCCTGTATCTGGGAGGGACCACTCAGGAACGGCAGGGACTGGGAGTCAGGGGTGAAGGGCTGCAGCCGCAGGGGTCTGCAGCAGAGTCTCTTGACCCCATGATGCGGACCTCCCGGCTGACTCCTGATGAAGGCCACTCACCCCACCATCCTCAGCTCGGCCCTGGGGACTTGGGGGTCTGCAGTGCCCACATTTTGTCTCCATTTCTGAGCCATCTGCCTGCGTTAGTAGCCAGCGGTTCTCACCACCCTGCTGGGGGTGGATGGGATATGCCTCTGCCCCGTGGGGATGTTGCTCATCCTGTCCTGCCTGGGACAGACGAGATCCTCAAAGTCTCGGGTCCCCCCAGCTGCTTCCCTCGGGAGCCTCAGCCCTTTCCCTGCAGAATCCTTTACGGATCGAGACTCATAGGTCGACAGCCGCCGACCACGCAGCACTATCGATTTGTTCCTTGGAGTTCTGGGAGCAGCGGTCTGGTTGCTGCCGTCTGCCATCATTGGAGGACTCAGTGCTCAGGTGGCTGCCGGGCTTTCTGCACCTGCCTGTTTGCTGCAGTCTCCCCAGGGCATTCCTCTCCCACCTGAGGGCCAGGTACTGACACCTCAGCTCTGTCTGTAGGAGCCCGTCCCCACGTGCCAGAGAGGCCTCTGGCTGCCGATCTGAGCCGCCTGCCGTCGGGAGGGGGCACGGCCCCTGCTCTCTGCCCCGGCCCCTCACCTGGCCTGGGCGCCTGCCAGGGCTTGGTCAGGCAGGTGTGGGAGGACATGCTGGGGATGGGAGCATTCGCTGCCAGTGCCTCCAAGATGCTGTCACTCAGCTGGGGCTGGATTGGAAGCAGCACCTGGTGCGCAGGTGAGCTGCCATGCGTTTGGAAGGATGGAAAATACCTGTGTGGCCCACAGAGCAGCACAGACCCTGGCCGGGGCCCTGTCCTGGCCCCGCCTGCCTCCCTGTCTGATAACGCTGCCTCCATCAGGGGCAAGAGACACCCCGAGGCCCGTGGCTCCCGGACCTCTGAGACTCGCAGAGGACAGGAGCTGCCGGTGGAGCTGTCATGGGCGTGGGGTGAGTGTCTGGCCACGGCGGCTCATTCACATGCTCATGTCACGGTTTTCTCAGCCTCCTGCTTCTCTGCATTTGTACCCTGCAGGTGGTGTCCCCAAACCTGGAATTTTCCTTGTTGGCTTTTGGATTTTATCACCATGGTGTCATCCTGCATGTGTATCATTCTGTGAACGTCTGTTCCTAAGTGCGTCGGTTGCTGCATGTCACCAAGGGTCAAAGGTCCTCCCTGCTGTGTGACGTTCCCGCGTGTGAATGTCCCATCGTCCATCCAACCCGTGCTCCTGCCAGTGGACACGGGAGTTCCCAGTGCTTTTCTGTCACCAATGAAGCTGCTGTGAACATCCCGAGTGTCCTCATGTGCAAGGAAGAGGTGCATGTGTGCAGGGTGTGTGGAGGGCACATGGAGGGCATGTTCAGGGCGTGTGCAGGGCCTGTGGAGGGCGCACATGCACAGCTGTGCCTGCGCCAGCTGCCTCCATGGGGCTGCACCACCTCCCAGCACCACCAGGGGGCGGCCACAGCACCAGGTGCTCCACCTGGCCGCACCTGCCATCCCGGAACTACGTTTTCTTTACCAATCTCCTGTTGGCAAATTGTAACTCATTTTTTATTCAGATGGCTTTTTTTTTTTTACCACAGTTACAAATACACATTACTGAAAACATCAGACAGCTCCAGAAGGCTTGTTATGAGAAACCCCTCCTTCCCGGCTCCGGCCCCTGCCCCTGGGGCCATCCTCTGTCCCTCGGTGTCACCTGCTCAACTCCTAGAGCTGGTTCTCGGGGCCCTGGCCTCTGTGTCCCTGTGAGTGTCAGCACTGTGCTACTCCTCGAAGTCCTGTTCTGAGCATCGCATGTCTGCTGTCCGGGCTAGACCGCCACACCCTGCCCTGGTCAGCGCCGCCATCCGCGCTGACATTGCGGTGACACGTGGCTACAGCTCATAATCGAGTCTCGTATGCTGTGACTTCCTTCTCTCCATTGTGCGTTTCGTCACAAGCGCCTTGCTGGCTGGCTTTTCTGCGCACGCGTTGATCTGACCCCAGACCCTCGCCCGTCCTGGTTGTCTTCTCCTAGTGCCGTCAGACGTGCCCTCTGCCTGTTGCGTCTCTGCGAAGAAATCTTTTCCTCCTGCAACTCCAGCCAGGACTGGATGGTCCTTTTCTCCGTGGTCAGTCAGCTTTAGGGGTCTTTTTCCTGCATGTTCCTGGGGAACCTGCACCTCGCGATGGTACTGGGGCTCCCGTCCCCGGATCCGTCTCTCTCACGGGCTTGGTCCAGTCCCCAGCCTGTGTGGAACGTGTCCTAGGAGCGTCCTGAGGACTCGTGCATCTCCCTGCTATTCATTCTCCACCATCACCTGGGCCCCGTGGCTGCACGGCCTGAGTGTGATCCATCACCTGGAACGTTGTCTCCTCCCACCTATTCATCCAAACCTCTGTCAGTCACCCAAGGCTGAGCTCAACTGCCACCTCTTCCAGGAAGCCTTCCTACCTCCTCAGTCCTGAGTGGCTCCTTTCTCCTAACCCTTGTAACACTTAGTGTTTCGCTCTTTTGGCATCTGTGCCCACCATATTTATTTCTTAATTCAGCAGTCATTTCTTGAGCACCTACTGTGTGTGCTGGAGGACTTCACCATAAGTACAGCTCAGTCCAGCTCAAGCTCTTCCGTGAAGGGGAAGCCTAGCATGTTGGAGCTGCAGGGACCCAGCACTGTCCCATGCGAACCCTGTCATGTGGGTGGGGAGAGTGGCACCTGCTTGCCCAACGATATGCAGCTCAGGCCTCAGACTTCCAGGCTCTTGCTCTTCCTATGACAAAGGCTGTGCACAAACTTAACTTAAGAACTTAATAGGAAGAGATGGAAAATACAGGTCATGGCTTGTGACCAGTGTCACAGGAGGGAGAGAGCATTTGTCATAGAAGCACTAAGGACAATAGTGTCAGGAAGACACCTAGTGAGAAACAGCATGAGATGGGCTCTCCATAAGTCCAGTGTTCTTGGTGATTCTGTGATGATGGTGATGATGATGATGATGGCAGTGATGGTGACGATGATGGTGGTGGTGATGTTGATGATGATGGTTGTGATGGTGATGATGATGGTGATGATATTGGTGTTGGTGATGGGATGATGATGGTGGTGGTCGTGATGGTGATGATGGTGATATTGATGGTAGTGATGATGGTGATGATGGTGATGATGATGATGGTGGTGATGGTGACAATGATGATGATGAAAGTAATAACACAAACGATGACACCAAACCTTGACCCCCAGTCAGCATGTTCTCTGCTAAGAAAGCGCCATGCCAAGTGCTCCATCTGAATGGGCGCACTTAACCCCACCCTCACGCAGGAGGGATGAGTTTTATTTTGCTCACTGGCTGGGCTGGAGCTGGGGTCCGGCCCTAGGCGGTCTGCCTCTGGCGGGAGGTGCATGTGGCAGTGTGACCTGGAGCTGCCCTGATCCGTGTGCCCTAAGATGCTGGGAACAGGCGTTGGAAAGGCACAAGCTGGAAGACGTGCGTGGGGGGGTTTGTGGACCAGACATGCACCGTTCCAGGCGTGTGTCTGTTGCGTGTTGCACAGAGTGGGGAGGGGTCCCGTGCAATGTTGCTTAACCAGGAAATAGCTTCTGCCGGCCAAGAAAGCCCATCCTGTCGTTTCGGCGACGGACATTCCAGTGTCTGGAGCCCAGGGCTGTGTCAGAGCACACGGTTGAGAGACTCTTCTGGGCACTGTGGGAAGCTGCATGCTCTTGGTCACAGCAGAGAGGCAGCAGCGCGGATGCCGCCGGGCGAGCTGTCTGTGGGTCGTCCCGCCCGCAGAGGGAGGGCTCCGAGCAGCAGGAGCTGCCGGCTGCAGGCTCTCCGCAGTGGCGGGAGCTGGTATGTGCACCGCGCCACCGCGGAGACCTTGCCGGGCTGAGGATTTCCTCTGCAGCTGACGGATCTTCAGATGAAAGGTAAAATTTCCTGTGCCCTTGATCTTGTGCTGTCTCTCGGACGTCCCACTTCCTTGTGAGTGGCGTCCACAAAGGGGCAGACGCAGACACGTTTCTGGCAGAAAGGCCATGGGCGTTGGCGGCTCTTCAAACAGTCTGTTTCCAGGGCAGCGGTCAGCGTCCCCTTCCTCACTCTGATTCGTTACCTGTCAGCGCTGGGGCCGCGACATCTCGGGGCCAATTCGGTTCCACGCGATTCGCTGCCGAGATTTGGTGCGGGAGCCCCAATCTGCACCACTTTCAAGATGTTACTTGTTACTTTCCTAACAGACTCCTAAAATCCCAGGGCTCTACGCATTCAAATGCAATTTCATGTAAATAAACATTGAGACTCTACACAGTCCTCGCTCCGCACACTCCGCAGTGAGCAGGGACCGACGTTGGTTCCCGCCTGCTCACCTCCACCCTGGTCTTGCTCACGCCGTGGTCCTCGCGGGGTTTGCCCACTTGGGTTTCCAACACCGCGGTCTCAGGGTCTGCGGCGAATGTCGATGGCGTTAGCTGAACCCCCAGTGGGGTGCGGTGGTCCCGGGTTTGTGGGTTGTGAGTAGAGTGGTGATCTGGAAGCGCCGACCTGCGGCTGGGTTGTCCAGATGCGCGCGCGGGTGCTGTGGCCTGCGCTCCCTAGGGCACACACAGGCACACACAGGCACATGCAGGCACACACAGGCACACAGAGGCACACACAGAGGCACATACTGAGCTGCAGACAAGATTCCACCATCATCTTCACCAGCCCCAGACCCCTCCGGAGCCCAGGGCGGGGGAAGGGCCTGGGGCTCCAGGTCTGAGCATTTGGCTTCACCGCACTGGTCCCTGTCATTGGTGGCTTTGAAGAAGGGACCACTGAGCAGCGATGTCCCCTCCCAGAGGCCGGCTGCCACAGGGGTGTCCATGCAGGGCAGAGAACACTCAGGTGTGGCTGTCGGGAGGTCACCCGCCTCGGAGCCTCGGGAGAGACAGCAGGTCCCACCCATGGCGCCACATCCCACCAAGCGGCCACGTCATCTACCGTGTCCCCCAAGGAGCCCACCTGCTCTCCGCGTCACCTGCTTGATCTGCGGCAAGGCTGGCAGCAGCCATGGGTCTGAGCAGGCTAGGCTGAGGCTGTGGAAGACAAAACCCAGAAATGTCTCCAGTTGTTTTTAATGTTTGTGTTAGAAAGCACTAACGAAGCACAGACAGGACGTGGAAATGTTCGCGGGCCTTGCTATTTCAGATTCACACATTCCTGAGCTCTTGGCCACGAGCTGCAGAGATCCTCCTCCCCAGGACCCAGAGGAGGCCGTCCTTGGGACGGTCACAGCCCTGCTGTCCTCTCCCCACCCTCCCAAGTGCCTCTCCAGGCCGCGGGGCACCTCCCAAGACAGCCAGGCCCGAGAGCAGGCAGGCATTCCATCTTTAAATAGATAAGTCTGCCGGAAATTCCTCCCATCCTCGAAGCCAAAATCCACATCTTTGCAGGGTCCACCCAGTCGGCCCCATTCGACTTTGGGGGACGATCTGTCTTCCTCATCATGGCAGCCCCTCGGGGGAGCTCTGGGCTGTGAGCTCCCCAAGAGCGAGGTCTGTGGCCGGGGAGCAGGTGCAGGACAAACAGAGAGAACCTGGGCCCGCCCTCCAGAGTCTCCCTCTGGCAGAGAAATGGGGGATGAGTCCAGAGTCAAGGTCAAGCCGGGGCGCGGCAGGGACGGCTTCCCAAGGACGCAGCTTGAGGCCTGAGAGGCTGCGCAGGGTTAGAGGGCGGGCGGCCCAAGGTGCGGGCTGTTCTTCGGTGGAAGGAGCTGAGTGCCAGGGAACCGGCCCGGGGGCTGCACACGCCACGGAAGAATGGGAGGAGCCGTGGCTTCGGTGGATCAACCAGGGGCTCGTGTTGAGGCTGCGATGTTCTGGGACCACGGGCTGCACCCCGCGCAGGTGGGCCGGTGGAATCTCCCTGTTTTCAGCCCGGGACGGCGGGTTAGATCTTCCATGAGCCCCCACCTGGACGAGCTTGGGGGTCTTTAGGGATTTGGGTCTTCTCTGTCCGAGCCCCGGGGGCCACCAGCTCTCATCGTGCTTCCCTGGACGAGGCGGGGGGACTCGTGCCGCCCAGC
The DNA here is from genome assembly GCA_963574885.1 of Lepilemur ruficaudatus. Lineage (NCBI taxonomy): Eukaryota > Metazoa > Chordata > Mammalia > Primates > Lepilemuridae > Lepilemur > Lepilemur ruficaudatus. The sequence continues at coordinate 7,423 of CAUYRT010093323.1, read as the reverse complement.
TCCAGCGGCATAGATGTCCCCCACCCCCACCCCCCGGCCCAGGGGCTCAAGCTGCCCCAGCTGAGTTCCGTCCACCATCTTGGTTTCGAGGCCAGTGCTGCCCCGGGACGGAACGGCCGTGCCACGGAGCACATGTTTGAGAGACGATGTTATCTTGTCGGGGCAATTTTACGGTCATCCCTGGGCCAGGCTTCTGTCTGTGCAGCCTGTTGTGCTGGGGACAGCCGGGAGGCCGTCCTTGACCGCGTGAGCAGGCCAGGAGCGTCCCGTGTGCTTTGGAGGAAGGCCCAGCCGAAGCCGTCTGGCTTACGCCATTCGACCTTGATTTCTTGACCTGGGAAATAGAAGTTGGAGTTTCTCCCGTCTCTGCAGTTGGCAGCTTCCCTGGGCTGGAGTCACTTTGATTTCCACGAAGCCGACTCGACTCCAAGAGCCCCCAGCCTTCGCACGGACTCCGCCGCTGTTGGGGGAGGGTGGCCGGTGTCCATGGACGGACACCCGAGTTCACGGCCGGGCTCCTCCCCACGCGCCGGTGGCCTTGGCCAGCGTCGGTCTAGGTCCTTGGACACACGACCTCCTTGCTTCTGTTGGGTCAGAACCTGCGCGGCGCGGAGCCCAGCGTCCCTCGCTGGTTCCGACAGCACTTGTGCCGCCCGGGTGTTTCGTCCTCCCAGTGAACCTGCCCCGAGTGGTGGCGTGTCATTGTCCCGGTGGCTTCATTTGTTATATATAAAGCGGCTTTAGGGGCTGGCACCGAGTGGCATCCAACGGTGCACAGAGGCTTCATTCCCCTTGGGGTGATTGGTGAGCGAGTCTGCACACCGAGGGCCACCGAGAGCTCTGTGGGACGCCAAGCCCTTCCAGGCCGGGTGTGTCCCCTGCAAGCACTTGCTCAGAACACAGCTGTGGGGAGCGCGCCTTGTACCCGGGAGACGGGGCACTAACTGCAGTGTGCAGCGGCCACACCGTTCTCGGGTTATGGAAAAGAAGCGCCCCTTGTGCTCGGTGACCAGGGGCTGCGGGTCCGCCCTCCCAAGCAGCCCCTCAGGGGACCCTCAGGCCGGCGGGGGAAACGGACCCCTTCCTGGGTCTCCAGACTGTCCCCAGAGGGGTCTTCTCCCCAGAGAGCTGCCCTGGAGCTGGGCTCTGCCCTGCCGAGGTGGCGCCTGAGGCTTCTGGGAGTCTCAGTTTTCTTGTCTTTAAAGTGGGCACTGATGCCCACGTCAATACTTGGGGCAGAGCACCTTTGTGAATGCTGCCGGCTGAGAATTCAGCCGGGGTCGAGCTGTTGGAGGGACCCTCTGGGGAACAGACACCCCGTGGTGATTCTGCAGCGCGTGGTGTGAGACGCTGGTGTGGGCAGGGCTGGCTTTGTCCCTGTGCATGTTTTCTCTGTGGGCCAGAGAGAAACAGGTCATACCCTCTACCTCCGCCCCACCCCCATGCCCAGGGCCCAGCTCAGGGCCTAGCAACAGGCAGCAGAGGGGGCCGTTGCTAAGGCGACAATCCCTGCTGATCAATCGATCGATCGTTGCCCAGTTCCTAGTTCACCAGCTGCTTCCAGGCCCATCACCCCCAATCCTCACAGCAATACCGTGACGTGGGCATCAGTGTGCCCACTTTAAAGACAAGAAAACTGAGGCTCCCAGAAGCCCCAGGCGCCACCTCGGCAGGGCAGAGCCCAGCTCCAGGGCAGCTCCCCAGGGAGAAGATGCCTCTGGGGATAGTCTGGAGACCCGGGCAGCAGCTGGCACCACGGGGGGCGCAGGCAAGGGTGGGGCCGGCGATGCCACCTGCAGCCTGACCTGCTGTCCCTGCCCCCATCTCGGGAGCCCCACACTCTAGGTAAAAATATCTCACCTCTGAGTCTGGCTGATGAAGTCAAGATAAAATTCATTCCTTCCCTAAAGAGCAAATACAGCCTAGTTTGGGGCTCCAGGCATCTTACAAACCCATGTCAGCGGCTGCTTCCCCCCATCCGCCGGGTCCCAGTGCTGCCCACTGTCTCCCATCAGAAGGATGGTGCACACGCTCCGGTCGCCTCCCTGGGCTCCCTGGGCTTGTGGCTGGGAAGGTTCTCCATGGCCCTGATGCAGGAGATGCAGGCCAGGGCTGTGCATGCAGAAGGCGCTCCATAGATGCTTGCGGGTGAGAATGCACAGACGGCAGGGACACGGCCTGCGTCTCCCTTTCTGGCTCAGGCCCACTTTTTGTCTGGGCCCCAAGGCCCCGGTCCCCGCCTGCTGCCATGCAGGGCTCCGTCCGTCTGCTTCCCGAGAACCCCAGGTCCCTGCCCTCCCACTGCTTGGTCACCCTCCCGGTCCAATCCCATGCTGTGGGCCGAGGTGGGGTCTCCGCGGCAGAGCCCTCCGCCCTGGCCGCCGCAGGGCTGCTGGCTGCGAGGTCAGAGCGCTGAGCACTGCGGAGGGACAGCGGGGTGGGCCGTGGGACCCGCGGCCAGCTCCCCAGTCCCCTGAGCACTCCTGTCCCGGCGCCGTGTCATCCCAGCTTCCATGTCAGCGGACAGGTCCCTTCGGGTGAAACTCAAGCCTGAGGTTAGAAACGAGTTCCCCGCTCCTTGGCCTCCCTCTGCCAGGCCAACACGTCACTCCCTGCATGATCTCCGGGCCTGATGAGAAAGCGTGAGGTCGTGTCTGAGGGTTTGGTGTGCGCAGGCTGTGGCCATCGGCATGGTCCAGGGCTGCACGCTCCACTGTGGCAGCCACCAGCCACGTGCGACGGCCTACGCTTAAGTGCACTTAAGAATTCACGCCATCTATGTGTCTATGTATAAGTTCCACTGGGCAGCGTCGGCTGGGGCCTGGGGGCTTGTGCTTTCCCACCCCGCTAGCGCCATCCTCCCCATGGCACCCACCCCAACCTGGCGGAATCTCTGCCAGCCCCGTGGGCCTGGCTCCCCAGAGGCCCCCAGCCCCTCCCCTGAGCCCCAGCCCAGCTGTGGCGGTCTGCACGGAAGGTCACCGCCAGGGGAACGTCTGCTTGTCCTTCTTTTGGGCGTCTCAGGAGAGACTATCAGGATGGCAGAGTTGGGGCAGCCCCCAAAGGGCACGGGCCCGGCGCCGCCTCCCCAGCCCGGAATCTTCCAGCGGGACTTCCAGCTCCTGCCTGCTCTGCTCACCTTGCCGCCTTCTCTCCTGCCCCTCCCAGCCAGAGCAGAAGCCCCTCGCGGCAGGCTCAGCACCCTTCCTCTGCAAAGCCCCACTCCCTCCTCAAACCCCGAGCCTCCCTGCAAGAGCAGGTTCCCCATCTGGAGGGGAACAACAGCAGTCTTCCCCCGGCAGGGTGCTGTGCAGATGGAAGGGGACACGGTGCCGAGTGCACGCCGCCAGCGGCCTTGTGGCCCCAGCCCGCCCGGTGCCGCTGCTCTTAGGAACGTTGCCGGCGAGGGCTGAGGGCTGCCTGCTTCCCCTGGAGAGAGGCCTTTTTAGGAGCCGCTGAGCCGGGGCAGGGGGCAGCTTTCGGGAGGTGACGGGGATCTCCATGGCCCGGGACTGTCGTGCAGACGGCAGCATGCACGGGGGAGGCCTGACTGGGAAGAGGTTTGTTGAGCTCCAAGAGCAGTTGGAGATTTTCACATCAGACCTTTCCAGAAGGCCGGTGTGGGGAGCGGCCTGGCGAGTGAGGCGTGGATTTGCAGCTGCTTATCTTATCTGGGAGGTCACGGATGCCCCAATAGCCCAGCGCCGCGGCGGCCTCCCGCACCAGTGACGCCAGGGCGATGGAATGCGCCCACGTCCCCGCTGGCGCAGCGGCTCCTCCTCCACACCGCTGGCGGGTCTGCATGGCCAGCGCAGCAGCCCGGAGCTGTCTGCAGACAGGAAACAGAGCAGCCCCAGGACCAAGGAACCTGTCCAGACCTCCCTCACCGAGCGCGGGGAGAGCAGCCGGGAGGGCTTCCCGGCCGATGGCGACTGAGTCACCCGTCACCCGGCAGGCGGCAGGGCCAGCGTGTTCCCATGTTCCCCCGGCTGGCTCAGGAATGTGCGCACCAAGCTGCGCCCGGCGGCTTCTGGTCTCTGTGGCATGCTCCATCCTCAGAGTTGGGGAGCCAAGGTACATAAAAGGCCAGCGCCAGCCCAGCGCATTCCTTCCCCGTCTCAGCGTTTGCTCCTCCCGGGGAGCATCTGCTCCTGGGCGTTGCAAAACCCGATCACGGCTCTGACTGCTCCTGCGAGGAGTCGCACGGTCTCCTCTGGCTCAGGACGGAACTACACCCACACGCCAGGCGCAAGGGATGGTGCCCGAGGCCAGGGGACTCGCCCTCCTGCCAGAGTCTGGGGCTGGACTGGGTCCCCCCACTGACGTTCTGAGTCCTGGCTCTGACAGCCACACACACCCGCATTCCATCAAGGAGACCCCCCAAGTTGCTGGATGATTTAGTGACCTCCTGGATGCCGGAGCAGCACAGGCCAAGCCGGGGACAGGGCAGGCTCTGACGCCCACATTGAGCAACTACACATCCCCAAATGCTCGTACACACACCCATGAGCCCATGTACACTCACTTACACATGTCCACATGCTCACACCCACGAGTCCACATGCTCACACATGTCCACATGCTCACACACGTGTCCACATGCTCACATCCATGTCCACACACACATGTGTCCACATGCTCACACCCATGAGTCCACATGCTCACACCCATGCCCACACACTCACACACACGTGTCCACGTGCTCACACACGTGTCTACATGCTCACACCCATGCTCACACACTCACACACGTGTCCACATGCACACACACGTCCACACACTGACACACATGTCCACATGCTGACACACCTATGTCCACACGCTCACACATGTGTCCACATGCTCACACACACTTGCTTACGAATAGCAGACACCTGGCTCTGACTCCCCTGCAGGGCCCTGGCTATACCAGAGCCCAAAGCCCTTGCTCTGTCCGCTGTGGGCTTGGGGAAGGCGCAGAGCAAGGTCTCGTGGTGACAGGACACACAGAGTCGGCCTCATCAGGTGCTCAGAGCATGCCAGGCCTGTGCCACACGGCTTCCTCGGGGCCCTCACCCCACGTGGTGGGTGTGTCCTTGTCTCCCTTCCAGATAAGGGAAACTAAGGGGTTGGGGGCTTCGCCCACGTCCCTGCCCTTGCGAGTGGGCCAGAGCTGTCCCGCTGCTCTGTCACCGTTGAGCTGTGCCCTGCAGGTTAAGCTCACTCGTGGGTTTGCAGGTATCAGGGGTTGAAGACACAACGTCCCACTCAGTCTTCGTGACTCCTAGGAAGTGGGAGCTGGGAATTGCATGAGCCAGGCTCCACGGGGCTGGGCTGCAGGGCACCCGATGTGCGGGGAGCCCCAGGGAAGACTCCGGGGAGGGTGCCACCGGCTCCTGGAGCAGGGGGTGCTGTGAGCCACACAGTGCCGTGGCCAGCCAGCCATCACTCTGTGACCACCGCTCGCCCAGCAGGCTGAGGGCAGGTGCTGCTACAGTCTGGCTCTGACACCTCCGGGCCAGGTGTGGACAGGGTGACCCTGCGACCCCAAGCAGCACCCAGATCTTTGCTCCAGAAATGGGTTTGACGGGCTCTGGTTCTGTCCCATCTCTGCCCTATCCTTGCCTCAACCAGAGGGCAGACGGGGGAGGCAGTGGGATTTTTTTGTAGCATCTGTATTTAGATACAATTCACATGTCATAAAATTCACTCTTTCAAAGCATACAGTTCACTGGTTTTAATGCATTCGCAGAGTTGTGCAACCACCACCACCTAGTTTCAGAGGGTTTTCATCACTCCGAGATGTACCCTCCGCCATCACCCCCATCTCTCCCCACCTCCCACCCCAGCCCCCGGCCACCCAGCCTGCTTTCCACCTCAGTGGATTTCCCTGTCCTGGATGTTTCACATGAACGGAACCACAAGGTGATGTGGTCTTTTGTCACCAGGCTCTTCCACGCAGTGTGACGGCTTCACGTCCATCCATGCTGCTGCCTGCGTCAGAGCTTCATTCTTATGGCTGAACACGCTCCAGGGTTCAGATAGACCATGTTTGGTTTACCCTCTCCCCCACTGATGGAAGCGTGGGCTGATTCTACTTTGGGGCTATTGTGAATCAGGAACCTTTGTGTACAGATTTTATGTGAACAAAAGTTTCCATTTTTCTAGGGTAAATAACTGGGAGTGAAATCTCTGGATCTTATCATCACTCTCAATGTAACATTTTGAGGCGTGACCAAACTGTTGTCCACAGTGGCTGCCACGTTCCACGCTCCCACGGCCACCATGTTCCATGTTCCCACGGCTGCAGTGTGAGGTTCCAATTTCTGCAGACCCTCATGGACACCTGCTGTCGTCTGTCTTCGACCTCGTGGGTGGGAAGCATCATCTCACCGTAGTCTGAGCACCTTTTCCTGTGCTTCTTGGCCATTTGCGCATCTTCTTAGGAGCAATGTGTATTCCAATCCCTTGCCTGGACTTTTCCCTTTTCTTATTTTGGAAGAGCTCTTTAGTGTTCATATTCTAGATTCAACTCCCTTCTCAGATACGTGGTCTGCAGACATTTTCTCCCGTTCTGTGGCTCGCCTTCCCACTTTCTCGGTGGTGTTATTTGCAGCGCAAACATTTTAATTTTGAGGAAGTCCAACTTATCTGTTTTTTCTTTTGTCTTTTGTGCTTTTGGTGTCATATCTAAGAAGTCACTGCCTAACCCAAGGTCACAAAGATTCATTCCAATGTTTTCTTCTGAGAGTTTTATGGTTTTAGCTCCTATATCTAGGGCCTTGGTCCTTTCTGAGCTGATGTTTGCATATGGTGTGAGGTAGGGTTCTGACGTCACTGTTCTGTGTGTGGACGTCCAGCTGGCCCAGCCCGTGTGTGGTGATGATTGTTGTTTCCTCTGAACCATCTCGGGCCCATGTTGAAGATTGATGGACTGTGAGCGTGAGGGTTTGTTTCGGGACTCGCACCCTCGTCCCACCCATGGGTCTGCACGTCTGTCCTCGTGGCAACAGCATCCAGGCTTGACCCTGCAGCGCCAGAGATTGGGACCTGTGAGTCCTACAGTTTTGTCCTTTCTCAAGGTTGTTTGCTCTGGGTGCCTGATGTTTCAACGTGAGTCTCAGGGTCCACTCAGCAATTTTGGCAAGAAAGTCAACTGAGGTTGTGATAGGGATGGCGTTGACTTAGGGAGGAGATTTCAAAACCGTCCGGCAGGCTGGGCGCGGTGGCTTACGCCTGTAATCCCAGCACTCTGGGAGACTGAGGCGAGAGGACTGTTTGAGCTCAGGAGTTCGAGACCAGCCTGAGCAAGAGCGAGACCCCGTCTCTACTATAAATAGAAAGAAATTAGCCAAACAACTAAAAATAGAAAAAATTAGCTGGGCATGGTGGTGCATGCCTGTAGTCCCAGCTACTTAGGAGGCTGAGGCAGGAGGATTGCTTG
>CAUYRT010093322.1:0-12292 GCA_963574885.1 Lepilemur ruficaudatus | reverse complement strand
TTTATTTTTTATTGGGGGAAAACTACAAAGCATTTACAGTACAATGTTTACAGTCACAATTTGTAGTGAGCTGATTTCCCAAAATATATTACCACTCAAGTTGACTTATCTTGTTACATTTGATTTTTGAAACCTGAGACTTTGCTGAATTTATTTATCAATTCCAGGAGTCTTTTGGTGGAATCTGTAGGGTTTTCTAGATACAAAATAACATCATCAACAAACAGGGATAGTTTGACCTCCCCTCTCCTGATTTGGATGCCCTTTATTTCTTTCTGTTGCCTGATTGCTCTGGTTGAACTTCCAATACTATGTTGAACAGAAGTGCTGACAGTGGGCGCTCTTGTCTTGTTCCACTTCTCAGGGGGATGCTTTCAACTTTTCCCCATTCAGCATAATGTGGGCTGTGAGTTTGTCATATATTGTTTTTATTATTTTGAGGTGTGTTACTTCTATGCCCAATTTGTTGAGGGCTTTTACATTGAAAGAGTGCTGGATTTTATATAATGCTTTTTCTGAATCTATTGAGATGATTTCTGAATCTATTGAGATCATCTATTGAGATGATCATGCTATTACTATACATCTGAATACTGTCAGGGTCCTTTTTATTGCTTTCCAAATGATTATTGATTGTGGTAAGTTTCTGTTACCATTTTTTTTTTTAATTTATTCAGGTACTGTAGGAAGGTAAGACAGCACATGGATCAATACTTCCTCCAGTTAGTGATTATTGGCCCTAGGCATTTTTATTTTATTTCATTTTTTAAAAATTTTTATTTCAGGGTATTATGAGGGTACAAACATTTTGGTTACATTTTATGTCTTTGCCTCACCCAAGTGAGGCTTAGAGGCATGCCCTTCCCCTCTACAGTGCTCACCGTGTCCTTAAGTTGTGAGTTTACCCCCCAAACCCCTACTCCCTGGAGAACACCACCACCATTTGAGCACCATAGTGTTAATCAGTTAGTGCCAATTTGGTGGTGAGTACAAGTGGAGCCCATTCTTCTGATCTTGTGTCACCTCACTTCGGATAATGGGCTCAAGCTCAATCCAGGAAAATATAAGCGGTGCTAGCCACTGTCATTTCTTACAATTGAGTAATATTCCATTGTAAACATATACCAAATTTTAATAATCCACTCATGAATTGACGGGCACTTTGGTTGTTTCCACATCTTTGCAATAGTGAATTGTGCTGCCATAAACATTCGGATTCAAGGGAACACGCCTGGGATTCCTACGCTTATCACAGAATCAGTCTGAATATTAGCAAAGCATGTAAATTTTCCTGTTAGTGTATTTCACCTCTCAGATTAAGACACTTGGAAATTTTAACTTGTAATTAAATTGAGCCTGGGTTTGTTTTATTCTCTTGTCACTGGAATTCAGACTTCTGGCCAACTCGCTGATGGTTTGGTGGTGAACATCTCATTGAGGCAACATATAAAGTCTTCCTGCCACTTCCTTGCTTCATTCACACTTTTGAGTGAAAAACTGCAGAATTCTCAATGCAGTCTTAAAAGCTGTGTGATCTAGGTCCCGCTTGGCTCTGCAACCTCATCCGGCTCCACTTTCTCTGTGGCTTTATGCCCAACCACCCAGACCCTCTTTCTTTTCCTCTAATATGTTAAGATATGTCTCAGCTCAGGGCCTTTGCTCATGCAGTTTTCTCTGCCTAGAATATCTTCCTCCCTCCTTTTTCCTGCTGTGCTCCTAGTTCTTCAATCTTCTGAGGAATGCCTTCCATCATTATTCGAGCTACATTAAGCCCTCTCTTTGCTCCCCACATCTTTCCTTTGAGGCAGGCCCTGGTACCAGTTGTTATTAATCAGTAATGTGGTTTTACTGCCTGCCTCCTCCATTTGTAAAAGACAGGCGGTGTATCTGTCCTTGTCTTTTATTTGCAACAATTAGCAGAGGACCTGGCATCTGCAAGCATTAATGATAGACTCTTTTCTTGTGTCCCCAGTTACTGAAACTTTAAGTTGCTATAGGCACAATCTAAGTTTTGACATTTATTACTAAAAGATAGTACTTTACATTTCTTTTCATCTCAAGGTCTCAAATTCCTCTCTTAATGATTTCATTATGATATCCCATTATGGCAACCACTAAGCAATGTTCTCTTTTTATAATTATAAATTGAAATGACAGATGAAAATTGAAATAGAGGCAAAAAAATCTTTGAAAGATTCAAAGGGAATTACCCAGCTCATACAGATTTAAAATACTTTTAAGTCATTTTTCTCCACTAATAATTATTTTCTTCTTTATATTTACATAATTAATGTATGCTTTTTTCTTTATACACACACACACACACACACACACATATGTATTCCACATATGAGAAATCCTTTATTTCAGCAATGGATTGAAATGAGCACATATATTATTTGCCCCTGTGTAGGCAACTTTGTCATTTCATAATTGGCTGTGGATTGTGGACTTTTCTGCTTTCCGCTATAATGTCTGACGTGTGTACCATGTTTTCCCTACACCTAAAGTATTATTTGAAACAGTCAATTTTTTTCTCATAAAACTCTTCCTTTCTAGAGCTATGTTTGGATAGCTCTAGACATTTGGAACTGAATTGGAAGAAACTTGAGATTAGTTAATTTTATATCAAAACATATTTAACCAGATTATGATATCTCTCGTACTACAAGGAAATCTCAAAGGGTGTCTTTTACGAGAAACTTGGCAAATTAGTAAACAATGTCCTTTAAAAGCTTTCTAAAAGAATTTCTTACTAGATCTGAAGCCAGCTTTAATAGCAATGAAAGTAAATTTCCATTGCCAACTGTTTCATTGCTTAATTTGCCTTATAATTAAAATGTACTCCCTTCTATTTAATCTACCCTCTCTTTACCACACACTCAGCCATTTTTATTTCTCTTATTTAACCTAATAATAATAATTGCTATCTTTTCTTTGTACTAGACATTAATGATAGTTTGGGGAATTTTTTTATCATAATAGCATGCCACTGTTCTCCATCCAGTGGAAATTATTCTGGGTTTCTTTCCAGTCTTGAAATATGGTCCTATAGTTTATCTCATTCCATTTCATACATAGCTTGAAAGACAGATTGTATTTTTAATGATTTATGTATATTCATATTACAATTTCCCTCATACTCAAGATGTAATTTATGGCATCTCATTGAAGGGCACCTTCAAATAGTTATGCCTTAGGTGGCATAATGTATATGCTTGTTACTTTTCCAATAAGTTGGGATACCTCCTGATACTCAAATAGAGAAGCATGAATTCAAATACCTTACTTTTTTTTTTAAAACATAGCTAAATTTAGTTTATCATATAAGGGATCTCAATAAGATGTATCTTTAAAAATTATTTTGATATATTTTTCTGCCCCATGAGAATGTCCCTAATACTTAGTGTTTTATTCCTAAGATTTAGTTTACCTTTTTTTCTGAAAAAGCACTAATATACCCAAATCAAAGGACACAAACTAGAGTGAGAAATAAAATATATAGCATTTATTTCTCCTCTATTCTTCTCAAATATGAGAGAATCTCGTGTAACTTTGAAAGAGACTCTTTTTTCATTAATGCCTAAACTTGATTTATATTTTTAGTAGGTTCAATGAATTCTTTCACATGGCAGCATGATCAAGTATTGCCAGGATGCAGTCTGGTTTGAAAACTTCAGGGGAAAACCTGTAAGTCCTTAGAAAAATGACTCTGGAATTTCAGAGACTCACACTAGGGGAATTGATTCATGAAAATTTCATTAATTCCTATAGGAATTATTTTCAAGGGATGTTGATCAGTAGCATGTTTTTTTTCTAATCACTGCTGGTCACACCATTAATACAGTACTGATCCTCTAACCACTAAGTTATAATCAATTACCCCCGATTAGTATTAACCACACACATTAAACAATACGTGGATAGCCTACATAAGATAAATGATTTCCAAATGACATTTGTATACAAATTCTATTAATTTCACTAGCACTAAAAATGTATTTTTCCTTTTTCCCCTCCCTAGACATGTAAAACTGTGGGTTACTGGAAGCCCATAGGTACCCCATTGTAAGTGAATCTCCCGCAGTGACCCCAGAAAAACTGCTCTTTGGACACAGCAAGAACCTTTGCCTGACTGGAGGCCATCCCTCCAGTCTTCTTTTCCCCACTGTCCATCATTAGCCCCAGGGCTGAATTCCTCCCCTTCCAGGCTGCCACCGCGGTGTGACCCAACCCTCCACCTAACCTGGCTTTGCACTAGTTTCGCCTTGTGCTGGGTTTGGTTCAGCCTCAGTCTTCTAATAGGATCAGAAGCAAGAGTGTAAATGACCTTTGAAAGGTAGAGTTTTCATTTCAAGTTTAATTTAAAAATTTTGATTTAATTAACATTAACATAAAGAGGTGAGTCTCAAAAGTTTGAAAGCAAAATTGTGTTTAATTATTGAGGTTTATAACAAATGAATTTTCTTTTAGATGTAAAAAAGTGAGAACAAATTTCATTTTACACATTCTATCCTGAACTCAGATATTTCAACATAGGCTGCAGGTCTTCCTGAATTTCCCTTTAATCTGATTTTGTATTAAAAAATATTATCAGGAGCTTGGTGCAGAAAGGCATTTTTACAGAAAGTTCTGCATCCACTTATTTTGAAAACCCCTCAGCAAAGAGCAGGAAGCCATGCAATCTGGATAAGCACTGATTGAAGGGTTTATTAAATGTATAATTTTGGACTCTATGAAACCTTAGAGAAAAGTTTTTTAAAAATTGCATTTAATGTCTTTTAAATTTAAAATCAGCAGCTTTTAATTGATGTCTAGTTTAGTTTATGGCTTTCTTAAAGTTTCAGTACAAAAAAGGATTATGAGTATCTTTAGTTGTAAACATGACAAGTATAGACTTTCTGAATGCAGCAAAGTGTGGAAGTAATAGGGCAATAAATTACTGCTAAGTAGCTGTATTAAAAAAAACAAACACAAACAAAACTAAACACTGCATTGCAGATTCCCACTGTGAGCTTTTTCTTTTTTCTTTTTTTCTCTTTTTTTGAATAATATATGTGCAATCATTCTCCCCAGAACTATCACAGCTTGAATTGAAATAATCGCCCTAATTTGTATGGCAAAAAAAGCACCCTCATTTGTGCTGATAAAATGCAACTCATGGCAACTCCAATCCTGTGGTTTTAATGTGATTCAAAAAGCTGTCTGCAATAAAGGAATGTATTAGAGATGCTAAAAGCTGATACCATTTTGTATTTGTAAAGTTTTGGAACAATTTAGCTGATGGGGAAAATGTGCACTAGATTTTATGATAAGTAATTTTCCATTCACCAAAATTTATTTCCATACCCAGAAACTTTATGTTGTGAAGACTTGGCAATCTATGGGGTACCTATGGGCTCCCAGTATTATGAGCTGGATGTAACCGTAGTTTGCACAAACCTCTTACAAATGGCAACAAAAAGTCATTAGAAGATAGAAATTGAAAAAAAATTGGTTTGTTTGACTGAAATAAAATATTTCTAGGGGGCCTAATTCACCTTAGACTGTTTCAAAGAACACTCAAAAAACAGAAACCATAAAGGTAGTTTATTTACCTGGCACTAATGCCCACACAAAAAACCTGGAAACAATAGCTTAAACACATCTGGGATTTCAGGTTTTTGGAGAAGTACCCCTTGTTATCCTCTCAGAAGTTCTGTAAGTTAGGTGTGGACTTATGACTTTCAGGGCTTTGAAAAGTCAAATGGTTCTAATCATCTGCTCAACAAGCTCTGTCTTGGCAACTTCATTTAAATGATTTACGTTTCCACTCTTCCTCCCGCTGGCCCACGACATCCCACCCACACTAATTTCCCCACCTCTTAGCTCCCTAGAGTGTTACATGGATTATTTCATTTTATGTGTTTTGTTGATTCTCTGTCTTGTCCTTTAGAATGTAAGTGCCACAGGGCAGGGGTTTTATTTTTTGTTCTGAGGTGTCCAAATCTGTGCCATGTGGTGCTTCATTAATAGCCCTTGAGTGAGTGGGCAGCGCCTGCGGCCACAGAGGAGCAAAGTCTCAGCCTCTTAATGGGATGTCAGTACTCACTGGTCCCTGGGAAAGCACAGAGCAGTGGTTTTGGGGTGGAAAAGGATGAGTGATAGGTTTGCTCAATTCCTCTGCCAGATGGCAGGAATGGCCCACAAGTGGCATTGGCTCCAGGTTTGGCCAAGGCTGTGGATCCAAACATCCAGAAGATCCCCAGGTGGGTGAACCCCCTCCTTCCCCCAACCTCCAGCCCCGGCCAACTCTCTTCTAATCTCCCATGGGAAGTCAAGCTGGGGACAGCCCCTCCTGCTAGGAGAAGGGAGGACCTCTGTTCCTGTGAGCCATTCTAGCCAAATGTTGAACCTGAGGAAGGGGTCACTGGAGCCCCTGACTTTTAGCCAAGTCAGACAGAAATACAGGTAATGTAGGGACTGACTAGTTGTGATTGATGTCTGAAGTGGGGAGCAGTCTTGTGGGACTGAGCCGTTAGCATGTAGGGTCTGCACTAACTCCAGATATTTTATGCCATAATTGAATTTAAGACACCACATTAGTGTTTGGGGAGTTGGAAAATTTGTTGGTGTGAGAACCGCACCCCCTCCCCACCAACGCATGATGTCCGAGTGAGGTGCTGAGCCTAGAAGAGGAAACGGGTTGTTTTCCTATATGGACTCCAAGACTCCAATTTACAAGTGCTAGATCTTTCTGTATTTTTCATCATTTTGTTTCTCTGTGCTTCTTTCTGGAACTTAGGTGAGGGGAAATTATTTAGGATGCATGGACCACACTTCGAACACTGCTCTCTGTGGTGCTACTCTTCAAAATTCCAATCAGTTCCCCCTTCTTAATGGGCTCTGAATTCTGGTGGTTTTTCTTATTAGTCCCACAAGTGGTTGGAACACAGCCTCTTTTTGGCCTCTGTGATGAGCAGATTCCCCTGGGAAATACTGAAAGACAAGGTTCGCATCTCTGGGTTTTCTTCTTGGGAGCTCACCTCCATAGTTCCTCGCCTTCTCTTTCACTCTATGTTGCCTTAACATACATATTTAAAACATCTTCCTTAGCTAATCCAGTTGTTCTTTTGGGAAGGGTTGTTCAAATTCCTTGTTCTGCTAATACTGGCAACAGATCTCCTTCTATTTCACGTTGAACAAAGTTTTGCTATCACCTTTAGTGCAGGAATAATCAGAAAGTTAAAATGGGGGTTCACCTTACAACTTTTTATTTAGACATTTAAATATGCATAACTTTAAACAGATAGGGAACTTTAATCCTGGACATTTGGGTAATGAAAGATGCACATCATAACCATGGTTAAATTTGTTGATAAAAAGCCGTGATTTATCTTTTTCCTATGTGGAAATTCCTGAGATTTGGCAAACATACAGAATAAATAAGCAAAATAGTCTCGAATATTAACATTTTTAAAGATGGGCTAGGGTTTAAGGTGACATGGAGAGATGCCTTCCTCTTCCATTTGAATAAAAGTTCCACAGTTTCTCACAGGCAGCAAGGAAAGTGGGCTGCGTCAAACTAACCAGAGAGCTGTCTCAGGTGCAGGCTTGTCCCTTTGCCTGGGTAAGGAGCGCTTGCACTGGCCTGGGTCATAGACGCCACTGAGGTTCTGATGAAACCGTTGAATTTTCTTTCTTAAATATAAAAATCTCTACATATTTAGAGAAAGACATATTCAGAGATTCCCAGGGTAAGTGCAATTTATGGACCCCAGGGTAAAAACTCCTAACCTAGTTTAAATAGTAGGGGGAAAAATCCTTTTTTATCCAAAGTCTTCAAATACGTTTATTTCTTAACTGGGAGAATCCAATAGCGAATGTGCACATACACATGCCCTATGTATTCATATGTTAGGAGGCTTTGCTTGAATTTCTTTCAACTTGCTGATGTAAATCTAGCCAAATCACCTGAAAATGGCTAATCAGAAACTTCACTTTCATAAACAAAAAAGAAGTATATATATGGGCAAAACAAATGCCTGGGAGTGTCTATTTTCATGTATGATTATAACTAGCAAGTATTTTAAAAAATTATACACACATATTTGAAGCTGAAATAATACAATTTATTAAAAACATTTTTGAAAGTTTACACTTGAGACTTTTTTTTGTATAATCTTACATTACCACCACTTCATACCACTTTATATAAAGCATAAATTTAGCATCTATATTATAGACCATGAAAAGGGTTAAGTTTAAAAAACAATTTTAAGCATTAATTTATTTCCATTACTTTGCACATTCATTTGAAAATGTTTACCTGCTAAGAAGCAACATAAAATAGCAAATTTTATATATGTAACAAAAAAAAAACTTTTTAGTATCTGTTTTTATCATAGTGCTTAAAAACATCTGGAAAGTGATGCTCTAATATAATGTTGTATTAATTATTGCTATTTTTAGTTTATCTTTCAAGATTAAAAGACTTTAATTCTAAGCTGATAAAAGCACTGGTTTAATTATGGAATAGCTGAAATATGGCAAAGCCTTATTAATTTAGAGTCATTAATACAGCATTTAAGATAATTTGAAAAGGAAAAGTGCTATTTATGCAATTTAGAGATAAACCATTTAAGAAAGTAAGTTAAGTATAAACAAGATTTTATAGGGAGTCTTTGCCATTCTAAGAGAAGGAATTTTCAGTCACATTAACAACATCAATTTGCTGAGTTAATTCTGAAAGACGTTTTCCTGTACCTTAGTGCAGATCCAGTAGGTCCTCTGTTCTGCTCCCCTTTATTGCCGTGGTTCATTATGCTGTCCACATGTGAGAGAATGGCTCTTCCTTTTAATATTCTAGAATTTATTCTTTACTTTATATAGAAAAACCTCGATGTTCCTGTTAATCCAAACGTGAGTGCAAACCAGTCTTCTACAGGACTCCGATCATGGAGTCCAGCAGACCTGAGGCCAAAAGCAGCGGCATGTGGCCAAAACAATCAGGTGAAGCCTAAAAAATAAATAACACTTACACAGCCATTTGTTACCATGTGGAAAACAAAATCAACCAAAATCATTAGCTAACCTAATTAGGTAAAAAAGTACATCTATCTCAGATGCATTTAGTTACACGAATGAGGGAAGCAGAAGCTGACAGTGCCTTGAGTGTTGAAGGCTGCAGGGTCCTCTGCTGATCCCTTTCGAGCCATTATTGGGGATTGTAAACTCACTTCTATTTCACGTCCACTATGTAATCAATGACTATAAAAAAATACATGGATCATTGAAGGTCCTAGCTAATGGAAAACACAAATAAAAATATAATCTAAGCAAATTAAGAATAGTAAAGGAGTAAATAAGGTAAATGTTTATAAGATAATTATCCACCAGAAAAACTTAAAGTAACACGGGAAAAAATATTAAAGACTAATCATAGTGTTTTAGCAGTTTTGTTGGATAAGAGGATACAGAAAGAAGTATTCCTTTTTTCCCAGCTTTCTTTAGGTATAATTGACAAAATTGTGTATACTGAAGGTGTATAACATGATGTTTTGATATGTGTATGCATTGTGAAATGATTACCATAATCAAGCTAATTAACACATCCATCACTTCACAGAGTTTCCTTTTTGTATGTGTGCAGTGAGAACATTTAAAATTTACTTTCGGCAAATTTCAAGTATAGAATACAGTATTATTTACTATAGTCACTATGTGATGCACCAGCTCTCCAGAACCGATTCATCCTGCACACTGAAACTCGTACCTTTGACCATCACTCCATCACTCCATTTTCCCCATCACCCTAGTCTCTGGCAAACACCATCCTACTCCCTACTTCTGAGTATGACTTTTTTATGTTTCACATGTATGTGAGATCATGCAGTATTTGTCATTCTGTGCCTGGCTTATTTCGCTTAGCATAATGTCCTCCAGATTCATCCAGGTTGCCCAGATGACAGGATATCCTTCTTTTTAAAGACTGAATGATATTCCTCTGTGTCTCTCCGTGTGTACGATATTCTATATAAATATATCTGTTATGTATATTTATATTTATATATATATCACATTTTCTTTATCCATTAATATTTCAGTGGAGACTAGAGTGATTCCATCTCTTGGCTGTTGTAAATAAAGCTGCAATAAACAAGGGAGTGCAGATATCTCATCCATGTACTGATTTCATTCCCTTTGAATATATACCCAGAAAAAGGATTGCTGGATCATATAGTAGTTCTAATTTTAATTTTTTGAGAAACCTCTGTGCTGTTTTCCATAATGGCTGAATTAGTTTATATTCCTACCAACAGTGTACAAAGATTCCAATTTCTTTACATTCTCACCAACACTTATCTTTTTTTTTTTGTATAATAGCCATTTTATCAGGTGTGAGGTGACAACTTGTTGTGCTTTTGATTTGATTTTCCCTAATGGATAGTGATGTTGAGCATTTTTTCATATACCTGGTGACCATTACATGTCTTCTTTATAGAAATATCTATTTTGGCCCTCCACCCATTTTTAGATTGGGTTATTTGTTTTCTTGTTATTAAGTTGTTTGAGTTCCTTATATATTTTGAGTATAAACCCCTTATTGGATATATGGTTTGTAATATTTTCTCCCATTCTTCAGGTTGTCTCTTCATCCTGTTGATAGTTTCCTTTGCTGTGAGAAGCTTTTTAATTTAATATAATCCCATTTGTCAATTTTTATTTTTGTTACCTGTGATTTTGGGATCACATCCAAAAATTCATCGCCCAGACCAATGTCATGGAGCTTTTCCACTATGTATTCTTTTAGTAGTGATACAGTTTCAGGTCTTATATTTAAGTCTTTAATCTACTTTGACTCAATTTTTATATCTGCTATGACATAAAGGTCTAATTTCATTATTCTACATGTGAATATCCAGTTTCCCCAGTATCATTTAATGAAGAGATTGTCTTCTTCCCACAGTGTGTCCATGATATCTTTGTTAAAAGCCAACTGACCTTAAATTCATGGATTTATTTATTAGCTCCCTATTCTGTTCTATTGGACCATATGACTACTTTTATGCAAATCACATGGTGTTTTGACTACTATAGCTTTGTAATAAATTTTGAAATCAAGTAGAAAGATGCCTCCAGCTTTGTTCTTTTCATTTAAGATTGCTTTGGCTATGCAGGGTCTCTTGTGGTTTTATATGAATTTTAGGACATTTTTCTATTTCTGTGAAAAATATCATTAGAGTTTTAATAGGGATTCTATTGGATTTGTGGATTACCTTGGGTAGGATGGACGTTTTAACAATAGTAATTCTCTCAATTCATGAACATGGAATATCTTGCTATTATTGTTGTCTTCTTTAATTTTGTTCATTAATGTTTTATAGTTTTCAGGGTACAGATTTTTTGTCTCTTTAGTTAAACTTACTCCCAAATATTTTATTTTTTGATACTATTATAAATGTGAATGATTTCTTGATTTCTTTTTCAGATAGATTGTTACTAGTGTAGAGAAATGCTACTGGTTTTTGTATCCTATAACTTTCCTGGCTTTGTTTATTACTGCTAATAGTTTTCTGGTGGGGATTTTAGGGTTATATATATTTAAATATATAAAATTATGTTATTTGCAAAGAAAGAAATTTCACTTCTTTTTTTTCTTTATTGAAGTGTGATTTACATATCATGTCTTTACTCCATTTTAAGTGTACAATTAAATGGTTATTAGTAAATTTACCAACTTGTACAGCTATTCACATAAATCAGTTTTAGAGGATTTCCTATCCCTTATTGAGACCCCTAATACCATCCCCCAATACATTTCAAGCATACCCATTCCCTTCATAGTGCTCACCACATCTCTCAGATGTGGGTCTTACACCACCCCCCCAAATCCCTAGTGAACACTACCACCATTTGAGCACCATAGTGATAATCAGTTGATACCAATTTGATGGTGAGTACAACTGGGGTCCATTCTTTGGGTCTTGTGTCACCTCACTTTGAATAATGGGCCTAAGCTTAATCCAGGATAATATAAGCAGTGCTAGCTCACAGTCATTATTTAAAATTGAGTAATATTCCATTCTAAACATATACCAAATTTTAATAATCCACTCATGAATTGATGGGCTCTTGGGTTGTTTCCATGACCTAGCAATAGTGATTGTGTTGCCATAAACATTCGGGTGCAGATGTCTTTATTATAGAATGTCTTATGCTCTTTTGGGTTCCCCTGTGATTCTACAGTCCCTCCAAACAAATTATTACAAAGAACTGAGAGAAGCCACAAAATAACGGTATGCACAGCCTC
>CAUYRT010093321.1:0-22035 GCA_963574885.1 Lepilemur ruficaudatus | reverse complement strand
TAATATGTGTACTCAGTGTGTATTCCCTCGGCTAGGTGACAGAGATAGAATTAATAGAGAACAGAATTGTAAATCAGGTGGATTTTCTGACACGTTTGTAAGAGAGTACTAGAATACTTCTGTGCTAGTAACTGTCTCTATCTCTTGCCAGCTGTGACCCATCCCATGTGTGGCCAGGCAGATCAGATATTTTGTCAGAAACACATAAACCACAACAGTATTGACTTTGTCTTGAAATTTTCCTCCTTTGCCTGCAACAGAATAAATTTATGCTGTCAAATTATACATTCTGTTCCTAAATATGTGTTCATTTCTTTTTCTAATTCCATGGCAATCTGCTGATTTAACTTGCATGTCTCCAAGACGTGACAGTTCGAGAAATATGACACATACAACCTAATATTTGTAATCAGTTCTGCAAATATCTGGTTCAGTGAGTCTGCTCTTGTTGATAATATTTCAGAAAAACAGATGATTGTCAGACTACTTAAAATTGCATTTGTAACCAACAAATGAGTGTTTGAAAACCTTGCTACATACTATGTACATTTAGAGGCCTTTCAAAGAAAACACTTCTATTGAGAAAGTGCTTTCTTAGTCAACAACTCCTGGAAGATTCATTGCAAATAGCACATCACCAAGGCACACAGTCATCAGTCTGGTCAAAGTCAAAGTGAATGAGAAAATCCTACAAGCTGCAAGACAAAAGCATCAAGTAACTTACAAAGGAAAACACGTCAGACTAATAGCAGACTTCTCAGCAGAAACTTTACAAAACAGAAGGCATTAGGGTCCCAGCTTCAGTAATTCTTAAATAGAATAACTCTCAACCAATAATTTTGTATCCTGTAAAACTAAGTTTCATAAATGAAGGAGAAATGAAATCTTTTCCAGATAAGCAAACACTAAGGGGATTTGTCACCACTAGACCTGTCCTATAAGAAATGCTCAAAAGTGCTCTAAACACTGAAAAGAACTGTATATACTCACCTGTAAAAACACTTGAAAGTAAAAACTCACAGCTCTTTTAAAACAATAACGCAAGGGAAAATACAAAGCAATAAGGTAACAATCAACATGAGGACTAGAAGAGTATCTTACTTATCAATATTGACATTGAAGGTAAATGGTCTAAACGCCCCACTTAAAAGATATAGATTGACAGATGGATGAAAAAAACACAACCTAAATAGTTACTGTCTCCAGGACACCCATTTAACTGTTAAAGAGTCTCATAGACTCAAGGTAAAGGGGTGGAAAAAATATTCCATGCAAATCGAACCAAAAGCAATTCCTATATCAGATAAAACAGATTTTAAGTCAACAGTTAAAAAAGACAAAGATGGTTATTATATGATGATAAAGGGATCAATTCAACAGGAAGATATAACAATTCTAAATATATATATGCACCTAACATTGGAGCTCCCATATTCATAAAACAAATACTATTGGCCCTAAGAAATGAAATAACCAACAACATAATAGTGGTGGGGGATATCAACACGCCACTGACAGAACTAGACAGATCATTGATGCAGAAATCAACAAAGAAACAATGGACTCAAACAAAACTCTACAACAAGTGGACCTAACAGATATTTACAGTATGTTCTACCCCCAAACTGCAGAATATACATTTTCTCATCAGCACCTGGAATATTTTCCATGATAGAACATACCTTAGGCCACAAAACAAGTATCAGCAAATTTTTAAAACATCAAAATCATCTTCTTAGACCACATGGAATAAAACTAGAAATCAATTCCAAGAGGAACTCTCAAAACACTACAAAGACATGAACATTAACCAACCTGCTGCTGAACAATCTTTGGGTCAATGATGAAATCAAGATGAAAATTTGTTTTTCTTTATTTATTTTTTTTTATTTCCGCATATTATGGGGGTACGAATGTTAAAGTTACATATATTGTCCTTGCTTCTCCTTCCCCCTCAAGTCAGAGCTTCAAGCGTGTCCATCCCCTAGATGGTGCACATCACACTCATTATGTATGTGTATACCCATACCCTCCTCCACCCTCCCATCTGCCCAACTCCAGATAAATGTTAATTCTATACGCGCACTTAGGTGTTGATCAGTGAAAAATTTTTAAACATTTTTAACTGAATGACAATTGCAACATAAACTACCAAATTCTCTGCATACAGCAAAACCAATTCTAAAAGGGAAGTTCATAGCACTAAATGCTGCATCAGAAAGACAGAAAGATCACATATTAGCCATGTAATGTCACACCTCAGGGAACTAGAAAAGCAAGAGCAAACCAAATGCAAAGCTAGGAGAAAACAAGAAATAGCAAAGATCAGAGCAGAATTAAATGAAGTTGAAAAAAATACAAAAGATCAATGAACCAAAAAACTGGTTCTCCTAAAAGATAAATAAAATTGATAAACCATAGCTGAACTAACCAAGACGAGAGAAGATCCAAACAAATACAATCAGAAATGAAGAGATATTACAACTGATACTACAGAAATACAAAAGATTGAGAGACCATTATGAACAACCTTATGCTCACAAACTAGAAAACCTAGAGGAAATAGATGAATTCCTGAAAACAAAACAACCAACCTACTGAGATTGAACCAGGAAGAAATATTAGTCCTCAATAGACCAATAATGAGTAGTGAGATTGAATCAATAATAAAAAAATTTCTCAACAAAAACAAAGCTCAGGACCAAATGGATCCACAGCCAAATTCTACTAGACATACAAAGAAGAACTAGTGCCAATTCTACTTAAACTGTTCCATAGATTGAAAATTTGGGAATCCTCCCTAACTCATTCTACGAAGTCAGTAGCACCCTGATACTAAAGCCTGGAAAGGATGCAACAAAAAAAGAAAACTACAGGCCACTATATTTGATGAACATCAGTGTAAAAACTCATAAGAAAATATCAGCAAACTGAATCCAACAGCACATCAAAAGAATAATTCATCATGATCAAGTGGGTTTTATCCCAGCGATGCAAGGATGATTCAACAAACACAAATCAATAAATGTGGTTCACCACATAAACAGAATTAAAAATAAAAACCATATGATCATCTCAATAGATGCAGAAAAAAACATTTGATAAAATCCAGCATCCCTTCATGACAAAAACTATCAACAAACTAGGCTTAGAAGGAATAAACCTCCAAATATTAAAAGCCATATATGACAAACCCACAGCCAACATCATACTGAATGGGGTAAATCTGAAAACATTCCCTGCTCTTACCACTTCTATTCAACATAGTACTGGAAGTTCTAGCCAATGCAATCGATCAAGAGAAGGAAATAAAATGTATCCAAATCAGAAAAAAGGAGGGAGGTCAAACTATCCCTGTTTGCCAATAGTATGATCTTATATCTAGAAAACTCAAAAGAATCCTCCAAAAATCTCCTAGAATTGATAAATTTGGCAAAGTCTCAGGTTATAAAATTAACGTACACAAATCAGTAGCATTTCTATACACTAATAACAGCTAACAAGAAATCAAGAACTTAATACCATTTATAATAGCTGCAAAAAAGAAAATACCAAAGAATACATTAAACCAAGGAGGTGAAAGATCTCTACAAAGAGAATGAAAAAACACTGATGTAAGAAATTATAAATGACACAAATGAATGGAGATATATCCCATGCTCATGAATTGGAAGAATCAATATTGTTAAAATGTACATACTGCCCAAAGTGATTTACAGATTCAGTGCAATTATTATCAAAATAGCAATGTCATTTTTCACAGAATTGGAAAAAACAATCCTAAATTTCATGTGGAATCAAAAAAGAGCCCAATAGCCAATATAATCCTAAGCAAAAAGAATGAATCTTAAGGCATCACATTACCTGACTTAAAATTATACTACAAGGCTGTAGTAATCAAAACAGCATGGTAGTGATATAAAAGTAGATGCAAAGATCAATGGAACAGAATAGAGAACCCTGAAATAAAACCATACACCTATAACCAACTGATATTTGACAAAGCAGACAAAGACATATACTGGGGAAAGGACTCCCTACTCAATAAATGGTGCTGGGAAAATTGGGTAGCCACATGCAGAAGAATGAAACTAGATCCCTATCTCTCACTATATACAAAAATTAATTCAAGATAGATTGAAGACTTAAATGTAAGATCTGAAACCATAGAAATTCTAGAAGCAAACCTAGGAAAAACTCCTCTGAACATTGGCTTAGGCAAAGAATTTATAACTAAGACCATGAAAGCAAATACAACAAAAATAAAAATAAATAAATGGGACTTAATTAAACTAAAAAGTTTCTGCACAGCAAAAGAAATAATCAACAGAGTAAACAACCTACAGTATTGTAGAAAATATTTGCACACTATATGTCTGACAAAAGACTAATATCCAGAATCTACAAAAACTTAAACAAATCAGCAAGTAAAAAACAAATAATCCCACTAAAAAGTGGGCAAAAGACATAAACAGATTTTTTTCAAAAGAAGATATACAAATTGCCAACAATCACGTGAATAAATGATCAACATCACTACCATCAGGGAAATGCATATTAAAACCACCTTACCTGTCAGAATGACCATTATTAAAAAGTCAAAATACAATAGATGTTAGTGCAAATGTAGTGAAAAGGTAATGCTTATACCTCGTTGGTGGGAGGGTAAATTAGTATAACCTCCATGGAAAACAGTATAGAGATTCCTTGAAGAACTAAAAGTAGACCTACCATTAAATCCAACATTACCACTACTGGGTATCTAGGAAAAGAAGCCATTGTATCAAAAAGTCACCTGCACTCATATGTTTATCACAGCACAATTCACACTGCAAAGATTACAAAGATATGGAGTCAATATAAGTGCCCATCAACTAATGAGTGGTTAAAGAAAATGTAGTGGACACACACACACACACACCGTGGAATACTACTCAGCCATACAAAAGAATGAAGTAAGTCTTCTGTAGCAACTTGGGTAGAACAGGAAGCCATAATCCTAAGTAAAGTATCTCAAGAAACAGAAAAACAAATACCACATATCTGTTTTTAAGTGGGAGCTAAATGATGGGTATACATGGTCATATAGAATGTTATAATGGACTTTGAAGACTCAGAAGCAGGGGAGAGTTGGAGAGGGCTGGGGGATCAAAAAGTACTTATCAGGTACAACATATACTATTCAGGTGACGGGTACACTAAAAATCCTGACTTCACCACAATTCATCCATGTATGAAAAAGCCATTTGTACTCTCTAAATCTATTGAAATAAAGAAAAGAAAAGAAAATAGAAAAAATGAAAAATAAATTGCTTTCTTAAGTATTTATAACCTTTTTTAATAAGGTGAATTAGAATTTTTAAGTAGAGCACAAATATATAGACTGGAAAAATGTATTTCTAAATTATTTATATCCTAACAGTAATATTTCATCATGCAAATTTTTGGATTTCATTAAATCTATAGATAAAGATCAGAGAACTTTCATTGTGAAACAATGCCCCCTATAACGTTGTAAATGTTCAAATAACACTTAACATCCGGATGTATTTTAAAACATACTTCTAACTTTTTATTTTCATAGAAACATTTTGCATTATTAATACTTGCTCAAAATAGCTTGTCTGAGCCTTTTTCTCTTAATCTGAAGCAATTAGGGTTAGACTAACTGTTTAGAGGCACTTTAATTCCTTTATTCATTTTACTTACCTGTGTGTTTTATCATCTTGTGATTTAGTTGTTGCTGTTCTTGTTTTAAAATTTCACATCATATCTCTTCAATTAGAATGTAAGCTCCCAGGAGCAGAAATCATACCAAATCTGTTTTATATCCCTATCTCATTCTGTTGTGCTGCTATAATAAAATACCTGAGATTGAGTAATTTATAGACAATAGAAATTTATTTCTTACAGTTACAGTTTTGAAGGCTCAGAAGTTCAAGATCAAGGCACCAGCAGGTTCTATGTCTGGCGAGAGCTGTTCTCTGCTTGCAAGATGGTGTTTTGTTGCTGCATCCTCATATGGTGGAAAACAGAAGAGCAAAAAGGGGCCTAACTAGTTTCCTCAAGCCCCTTTATAGGGGTACTAATCCCATTCTTGAGAGTGAAGCCTTCAAGACCTAATCACCTCCCAAAGGCCCCACCTTCTAAAACCATCACCTTGGGGTTTAAGTTCCAGCATATGACTTCCGGAAGGACACATACATTCAAACTATAGCATGTCCCTATAATGGTGCTACTCAAAGTGCCAGGCTTCAAAGTAGTTGTTACTGATTGCCAATGAGGTCAGAAGCTTGTACCAAAATATAATTCAACCACATGTTAAATCAACTACGTCGCTAACACCTTGTTTAGTTCAGCCAACATTTTTTCTTAGAAGGACTTTATTGATGAAGGAAGTTGTACGTTGGCTTGTGTTCTGGGGTAAGCTCCCTATCTCACCATAACAAATGGTCTAGGAAGAGCAGCAGTCTATGGGCCATACTTTGAGTAGCACTGGTCTATAGAGATTTGCTATAAAGCTCTATAAAAGATTCTCAATAACTACTGGATGTTTAACAAATGGCTCCTCTGTTCACTTAATAGACATTGATTGAGCATCCACAATGGAAGAAGGCTCTGAGATGTACTACGGCAGTGGGAAGGGCATGGGGACACACGAACTCATAGGTACTAAAGTCTGTTAAGCAAGATGATATATTTTTAAATAATCGAGTAGAAAATAGAATAACATAATTTATAATGAAGGTACAAATAAAACACTATGGGAGTCCAAAGAAGGAAAGGGATTCATCTAACAAGCCACTTGGAAGAGGTAATCTGAGAACTTCTACCTTGAAGGAAGGGCAGGATGTTGAATGATAGAGTTGGGTGTGGGACCATCACCAGGAGCACGTCTAGGAGACTGCCCAAGTTTGATTACTGCCTTTCGCATCGTTTGACATTGGACAAGTGCTTAACCTCTGCACAATCCCTTTCCCTCATCTGTTAAAAGGGGAATAATAATAATAGTATTCATCTTATAGGGAGAAGGTCAGATAACTTGATTCAAGTAAAGTGCTCAGAGCAATGGTCAGTGCTCAATAGTTCTCAACTCTCGCTGTTATTATCATTCATCACACTACTTTTATGAAACGTTAATTTTACATTAGCTCTTTGAGGCTTTTAATTACTTTGGCTTCATGCTGTAGAAAATACAAAGCTCCTGAAGTCTTCTAACTCCCATAGGAGATAGAGTAGAGAAAAATGGATTGAAGTCAGAAACATGATGATTGCCTATAATTAAAGAGCAAAAGGAGAAAGAAAAATTAGCAAAAGAGACAATCAGCACTATCTGGGAGGTAGGAAGAGAACCAGGTAAGAACGGTCACTCGGAGTCTGAGCTAGGATTCCAAGTGCTTGGCAAAATGAGGCCATTAACAGAGTAAACGGCTGGGAGAAAAAAGTGCTGAAATTTGAGAAGCATGAGGTCATTCACAGTGACCTTTCTGAGCATTTCTTTAGGGTGATCAAATCAGAAGCTAAATTGCAAGAAATTCAGACAGGTGTAAATGGTGAGCAAGTGGAGGCAGTAGAGATAATATCCTCCTATTCCTTTGCATTTACTTTCTGTGACTGAGCCTGGGCTTGTTTATAAGCCACTAATGTGACAACTGATGCCTACTAAAGGCAGCTTCCCTCTCTTAAAGATGGTTCATAGATGTCCATTGCTTCGACTGTCCTACCCCCTCCCCGACTCTTTCTGTAAACTACTTCTGCCTTCACCTCAAACCTTGGAGCTGACATAAGCAACACATGGATTTTTAAATGAGGTACCAGAAAGCGTGAGTCAGTCCTTCCCCTGTTGTAAAAATTTTAAGATGAAAAATTTTGATGCTTTCAGCAGTCCTATTTCTC
Organism: Lepilemur ruficaudatus; assembly: GCA_963574885.1. Lineage (NCBI taxonomy): Eukaryota > Metazoa > Chordata > Mammalia > Primates > Lepilemuridae > Lepilemur > Lepilemur ruficaudatus. The sequence continues at coordinate 14,139 of CAUYRT010093321.1, read as the reverse complement.
CCCTGCTGGAATAAGCTGGTAAGTCTGCAAAGAAAGATAATGATTCCAGTTTTCAGACAGAAGTAGATTTAAGAATTTAAGAGGAAGAATCCTAAGGGCAACTAGACCCCAGTTCCAATTATCTCTGAGACACAGCTACATGACTGCCTGTCCAGTGGTTTGACCGTTTAACACTTTCTTGGATTCCATGAGCCAACACATTCACTCTCTTGTCTTAGATACTCTGAGTTGGAGATCCATCCTTTGAGACTTAAAAGTGATTACACAAAAAGGGATATATGTGTAGCAAAGGCTTGGGAGATGCTGAAATACTAGAACGATGGTTGAGGATGATGGCATGGTATTGTTGGAATGGAACTAGAGCAGAAGGCAATAAAACACTTCTTCCTGTTAATGTGAAAGAAAGAAGATGGTTGAAGACACAGATGAAGTGGGTCTGAATCTCAGTCTTTATTTAACTCAAGCAGGCAATAAATGTAAGCTACCTTTTTCTATAACTCAACCTAATTTCTATTATAAGCCTCCATCCCACTGGGTGGGTAGAAATTTCATCGCAGTTGATTCCAGTCTCTCCCCTTTCTCCTCCAGAGTTCTATGGAGGTCCTGGGGTGTTTCCAGAGCACTGAAATATGGTTGAGAAGGAAGGAGTTGGAACTTTAGTCCATGAAGTTTTCTGCCAAGACATGTTTGTTTCTGCTCATGGTGGCTTCAAGTCTGGTGGCTCTTTCTGCTGTTTCCATAGTACGCCAGTGGCAGGGGACTCTCATCGCTGCTTTTTTGCCACGCCAGGGATGCAGTGATCTCTGCAGGAATAAAGAGACACCTGCTATATGCCAGGACTCCATTTTCTCTCTGCAATTCTGCTAGACAAGCAGGCAGTGGTCTCCCTCTGTCTAGGATTCACAAAGAGTCTCTGTTCTCACCACCATTCCAGAGGATCTTCTCCTAGTTTTAAGAAGGATTGGGTGGAGTGAGGGTTAGAATCCTTCTCTTTTCATGTTGCTTCCAAACATGAGTCCATTCTCAGTTGTCCTCTTTCCCCGAAGAGCTCAAATTTTTGAAACCATAGCCAGTAAGACCCACTGTATCCCTCCATTGAGACAATGGACATGAAGATAATTCACTGCTTCTATAAATGGGAAGGAAAAGGAGGGATGCAAGAAGAAAACAAGTTGACATAGGTTAACATCTCAAAAAATATTATCCAAACACTCAGAGAACTTTAAAAATGAAACAGGAGAAAATAAGAGGGTGGATGGATTGGGTCAGCTCAGTAAAATAAGGACTCAGAATTTCCTGGAGGAAGAGGAGAGCTGAGGATTGACAGCTGATTCAGAGTCATGCTGAGCAGCAGCAGGAACAGGAGATTCAAACAACTTGAACTTACCTGCAACCCTCCAGCACCGTTTCTCAGCTTCCTCTGTCTGTTTCTGGCACCTGGAAAGGGCATGAGAAAGGGTTCAGTGAGAAGTATCCAGACATGGATGTGATACGTGGGGATGGTGAAAGGCGAAAGGGGGTGAGGGATGCCAAGGTGTTGGTAAGGACCTTGTGCACGGGGTCCAGGCAGGGTAGAGGCACAAAGGAGGCTGACTGGGGCAAAGAACTCAGATAACAGGGCGGAAATGTGGGAGCAGATGTCCCAGTGAGGAGGAGGAGCTATTTCAGCACAAATATGTATGAGGAGAAAGTCCAGAGCACCAGGTCTGACAAATTCCTGGGAGAGGATGAAGAATATTACTTGAAGGACCATGTCCCCTGCCTTTGCTGAGAGTCAGATCTGGTTAAACCCAGAGATACCCACCTTTAGCCAACATCCACCCAAGATCTAAACTGTGAGCTTCCATGGCCTCAGATTCTCTCAAGGGACTTGAAACTATCTCCCCAGAAGTATTTGCTTAATTCAGAGTTTCCAAAGTCTTATGAAAACCAGTATGAAGAACATTCACAGACCCATAATGGACTAACTGGGAAATTAGCGTTTTAAAACAGTTGTGTGATAAAGAACTACACGCAGTCTAAGATCTACTGCACAGGGACTGCTGAATATTCCCAGAAAGAGGAAATTAGGTTTTGAATCTTCATTTCACAATTTTGCACATGATTTTTTCTCTTTCTTAGGCAAGGTAAATCTCCTTATTGGTTTTTATATTTTAAGTTTTTTTCTACTTTCTGAGAATAACACTTTCTACTGAGAGACATTGTTCCAGGGATTAAAGTTCATAATGTACATTTAAAGCTAGTAAATTGGCAAACATCATTATTTTCCTATCTCCATTAAAGGGCATTATTTTGCATTTCTAGAGAAATGTGAAGCTTCTGAGAGTTTCAGTGTTATCAGCTGGCTGGCCCATGAGAATGTGACCTTCTTATAGAATGAAACAGTGTATTCTCAAATAATAAAAGGAAACAATAGGCATATCCTCAATAGACATGGCATTTGAACACAAGAGTTCTCACCTTCCTATCTTTTATTCAGGAAACTCAGTTTTTAATCCTGCTTTATGAACTCACACTTTTTCCTTCCTGTCGATGGTATATTTCACTTGAGTCTGCTTACTGAAGTCCTCAAAACACAAATGCAATTATCTTCTCTGTGCTTTGTTTACATTTGCTTCTTGGGAGCTACAATAATCTTATACAAAGCCTCACCACCTTCTATTTCAAAATCTGGGACACTGGGCAGCTACCGACTAGCTATGCAGCAGACACGTAAGGAAATATACCAAGCTCGCATGTAGGATTCCCAGCCAGTCAAGAAAAAGAATTTTTTTTTTAATTGGATTGGCAAACAGTATATTCAGGATCTCTCTAGAACATCATCCCAGACATAAAGAAAAACAGTTTTTTGAATGAAAACTGTTTTGAGGGAATCTGAAATGCTTAAGTGTATAAATTTCCCAACTTTTACTTCAAAGGAAATAGACAAAAACATGCAGATACTGCACTGTGATAATTCGATTAATGATGGCAATGGGATTGGCCAACATCTCAGCGGAATTGCAGGGTCACCAAATTCTCTGAATTACCTCAACACAGAGCCAAAACTCTGAGTCTGGGATTGCTAAATGAAATCCATGCCTACTACGTAAGCTTGAAATAAAAAACTAAACAAGACTGATTTCATTCCGTCGTTGGAGTACGGCTGTTTTGGGTTTTAGTTTATGCTTTTTTCCAAGGTATCAGTTTCTTTTCCCCATTAAGTAATCATGACTCATACTTGCAAAGCACAATGTGTTGTGCTTTAAATACCTTTTCGTGTCTGTTTTCTAATTCATTCTCAATAGATAGGATAGCTCTTATCCGTACTTCACAGATGAAACTCACAGAGGTCAAGTGAGGTCTTAAGCAAAGAGACCTCAAGCAGAATCCACCACCCAGGGCTAGGTGTGGAAGAAGATGCAGTCTATGCAGGCTTCCTCCTCCAGGTCGTGGAACTGCCTTGAGTCCCGGCACCCTTGAACAATTGTATGAAGCCTTAAGAAGACCCCACAAAAAGAGGGACACTTGATTTTTACATGTATTTCTGATGATTTGACATCTTGGGGCTTTGCTGACACTGGAGGGGCTGCCCCACCCCCACCACCCCAATTCCTAGAAATGTTACTAGTAAAGGACTCTCCTGCAAGCACGCCTTTCCTACGCAAAGCAGCCAATCCAGAGCCCATACCTCTCAACCACCGTCTTTATTGGGCTCTTACACTCTGAGCCACAATTTCCTTGCCCCAGTCACCCCAGAGCCAGGTACTGGACAATGCCAGATGGCACCTACACCTCAGAACTCACTGGAATTATGCAAACTAGCCAACCTTAAGCCTGCTTACCTTGCCTCACCTGCTCTTTCCCATGGAAACCACAATAAAGATTCTTGTTTCTGTGTTCCCCTCTCTTCCTCTGCCTCCTGCTTGACACTGATACTTCTCCGCATGCCCCCTCCATGGCACAGTGTGCTCCCTCCTCCTGGGATCTATAAGTACAATAAGTAATGTTTTCAATGACAATCATCTACTGATCCATTGACCTCACCATAGCTAACTAAGAATAAAACCTGCATTTGAAAACAAGCACAATTTCTTCTCTTGTATTCATTTAGGCCCTAAAAAAATTAAAATAAACTGGGACAAGGCAGATGAAGAATGAAGACAAGAGTGGCAGAACCATCTCCTTTTACAGGGAGATCCTTTGCTGGGAGGAAGTGCACCAGTTTCCCTTCGCCAAGCTAGCATTCCAGGAAGCCTCAATGGTCCTAACATCTGGATATCCCTCCTGAACCCCTGCAAAGCCATTGCATTTGCAATCAACATGATTTCTGCATTAGAAGATTATCTGCTCAGCTCGAGTCATTCCTCCAAGCTGAAAGTGCAGAGAAAGCAGACAAGAAATGGCCTAGCTGATGAATGTCTAAATCAAGAAATCCTAATAGTCCTCCTATAACATAGCCCCACATACACTCCCACCATAAGGTGATTCCGTCAGTTCAGGGCTTGCCCAGGGAAGAGATTGGTTAGAAGTGGCTTACCTTCCAATAGGATATTTGCATTGTAATGGGAGCATAGGGCACCTACTCTCATTCTTCAAGGCTTGTGTTGGAGATATTTTTGGAACTGGAACAAATTTGGTGGTTTATTCTGAGGTTGGGAGGTAGGGATGGGAAATAGGACCAGACTTTCTTTTACTTGTGGTTTTCTCAAGGTACTTCTACACAAGACTGCAGGAGAGAAGAAAAACTTCCCATATACTTGAAATACTATCTGCCTGTTATAGATTAGTTTAAGGTATTACATTCCTCTTTTTATTTCAAAGAGCAGATGAAAATGGAAAATTGTTAGCTATTCTAAGAATCATATAATCATAATTATCAATTTGAATTCCTATTGCGAGTACTTGCACCCACAGTGAAATGATTTATCATCAAACACATCTTGGGGTTTTAATTGTGTGCACTTGAATGTATTTGCATATTCTCAGCACACTTCATCATTTTCATTCCTGATAAAGCACTTTCAAAGAAACTATGCACTGTCAGTTCAAAAATGTATTGTTCTTGCATATCTCCAAAAACTATGGGTAATTGCTATCATATTCCGAATATTTAGGATTAAAGATAACCAGAATTTTATAAAATGGTGCCACAAAGCTAAGATTTCAAAAATGCTGGTCTACGTGTCCAATGCTTAATGTTATTCATGTCCACACTCTGCATAATACTATTTTAAAGGATTTCTTGCATGGCAGTTGAATCTGGAGCAGAAGTATTTCCCTTGAAAGTGAAACTTTTTAAAAGCCCATTTCCTACCTGTCTCCTTAAGGAACAAAGAAGCTACAAATGAAAGGAGACTGACAAGGCATTAACCAACTGGGTGGGTCCTTTTCTGTGGCTTCTTCCTTCTTCTTTCTTCTATCCCTGATTCATGGCCCCCAGCATCATCTTTTTCCTCTCCAGGGATAAAACAGACTCAGAGATTCATGAACAAATTAATGCATCATATATACAAAGTGATAGTAACTCTACTTGGTGAATCCAAAAGGAATACAAATCCATCCCTCCCCACCATCAAAAAAACCAAAACTAATAATTTGCACAAATCTCATTTGTGTTATTTATGTATTCCACTTATTTAATGCTTTCTTTTATTTGTATACCTAAAATATATACTCATATAAATTCTAGACAATAGAAAGAGCTTTCGAAGAGCTGAGGATTGTTCATTGAAAATTAACTCTAACCAACTGAATATATTAACACAATTTTCCAAAGCACTGATGTCAAAAGGTGTTATGATATAACACTACACTAGGTAACATAGCTTCAAAATATTTAAAGCAGGCCAGGCGCGGTGGCTCACGCTTGTAATCCCAGCACTCTGGGAGGCCGAGGCAGGCAGATCACTCAAGGTCAGGAGTTCAAAACCAGCCTGAGCAAGAGCAAGACCCTGTCTCTACTATAAATAGAAAGAAATTAATTGGCCAACTAAAAATATATAGAAAAAATTAGCCGGGCATGGTGGCGCGTGCCTGTACTCCCAGCTACTTGGGAGGCTGAGGCAGAAGGATTGCTTGAGCCCAGGAGTTTGAGGTTGCTGTGAGCTAGGCTGACACCACAGCAATCACGCTAGCCCGGGCAACAGAGTGAGACTCTGTCTCAAAAAAAAATATATATTTAAAGCAAACATTGACAAAACATACAGAAGAAATAGGCAATTCCACCATTGTAGCATAATATTTTAACATACATTTTTGATAATAGATCAAACAAAATAAATTAGTAAGGATATAGATTTGAACACTATGCAAAACATTATCTAATGTACATCTATTGAGCACTACATCATCAGAATATATTCTTTTCAAACACATGAAGAATATCGATATTTTAAAAAATTATCAAAATTGACCACTTACTAAACTTAAAGTCTTTAAAAAAGTCAAAGAATCAATCTCACGTAGATCATTTTTTCAACTACAAATCAATGTAATTATTACTTGTAATCAGAAAAATATAAGTAAAAATCCCCATATGTTTGGAAATTTAAATCCACAAATATAATAACTCATAGGTCAAAGGAGAAATCACAAGGGAAATTGCAAAATATTTAGAATTGGAATGACAACAAAAATAGCACATGTCCCATAAAACTTGTGATGTAAAGGTAAAGTAGTATTTATAGTGAAATTTATAATAATGTGATTTATTAAAACTGACCACTTACCAGCTTATAATATAATGTGATTATAATAGTAAATTAGAAGGGCTGAAAATTTTTATGTGTATTCAAAGAATGTTAAGGGATGAAAAAATACAAAATAACAGAGAGCAAACTCACAAGAGAGGAATGATGATGTGAAAACTAAGTTATTTTTAAAAATAATAAAATTGACAAGTCACTGACAAGCTTGGTCAAAAAAGTAGAACAAATAATATTGAAATGAAAATGAAACAAAATTATAGGCACTACAAATATGAAAAAGACAGTAACAACTTAATGTCAATAAATGTGGAAACAGATGACATGGGCAGATCCTTGAAAAATATAATTTACAAAATTGCCTAGAGAAGGAATAAAAAACAATGAACATGCCTATTAATATTTTTAAAAACTGAATCAGTCCAAAATATCTTTCTGAAAAGAAAATATTAGTTCCATATAGCTTGATTGGCATGTTCTACAAATATTCTAGGAACAAGTAATTCCTGAGAAAGTAAGTTCCTGATAGAAAAAGAAGAGACACTCCTCAACTCATTTTATAAACCTAGTATAACTTTGTATCAAAAACTGGCAAGAGAATTATAAGAATGGAAAATTACAAGCCAGTCTTATAAACAACAGTGTAAAAATCATATGTGTGTGTGTGTGTATATATATACACATATGCCAAAAAAACAGTAAAATGGCAAGCCATTAGTGGGAAAAGATATTTACAATATATGCAACTGACAAAAACTTATATCTATGATTTCAAATTTTTTTTAAAACTTCTATTAGCCAATAAGAAAAAAGAAAGACTACCCAATTAAAATGGGAGGGAGGCAGAAAAAACCGATCTGATCTAGCCTCCATAAATGAACATATTCCAATGATTAATCATAGCAAGTTTATATGAGTGTGTGTTCTTAGCAATAAATTTAGCAGAATATGTATAATACATTTATAATCATATTAATTATGAAAAGACTTCAAATAAGTTCTTATTAAATGGGGAGAGATACAAGATATATTATTATTAGGTTATTAAGTATGGAATGTCTGATTTTCGTAAGAACTAAGCTAGACGGTTGATATCTCTGATATTTCACTTTGATACTTCTTGTTTTATTTCTATTGTGAAAGTACATTCTTATTCTTTCAAAAGAACTGTTTGGTTTGTGATTATCTTTCAAATTTTTTTTTAGAGCAATTTTTGTGAAACCATGGATAAGTCAAAAATTTGAGTTATTTTCAAATACGAGTTCTGTCATGGAACCAATGCATCTCAGACAGTTCAAAATATCAACGAAGTGTTTGGGAAGGATGTGGCCAATTAATGAACAGTATGCCAATGGTTTCAGAAGTACCATACTGATAATTTTAATCTTGAAGATGAGCCATGTGGGTGACCTGACACCAAGGTGGATAACGATGAGCTGAAAACTGTAGTGGAAGGGAATACACCGCAACCTACACGTGAATTAGCAGCAAGGTTTGACGTTACTATTCCAACAATACTGGATCATTTGAAACAAATTGGCAAGATAAAGAAGCTGGATAGATGAGTTCCACATGAATTAAACGAGCATCGGAAGAGAAATCGTCTGGAAGCTTGCCTTTCTTTGCTGTCACGACATAAAGGCAAACCATTTCTACACCGTATCATTGTGTGTGGTGAAAAATGGATTCTTGTTGACAACGCAAGTGTTCAGCACAACGGTTGGATACAGATGAAGTGCTACAACACAGTCCAAACCCTGATGTTCATCAAAAACAGTTAATGGTATCTGTTTGGTGGTCCAGCACTGGCATTATCCACTACAGCTTCATGAAACCTGGTGAATGGATTACAGCAGATGTCTACTGCAACCAACTGAATTGAAATAATAAGGATGCTTGCGACTAAGCAGCCGAGATTGGTCAATAGAGACAGGGATACTTCAGATGTTCATTGTATTGTTAAACTTTATATTTTACATATTATACAAGTATTTGGTGGGATCTCATCAAGATTTAATTTTTAAATTTTTGAAGAATGGTATTTTAAGAGTTGGTTCTCAAGAAGCAGTGGGACAGATGGAAGAGAAGAGATGGGACCTTACCCAGACAGGACATTCTTACTGAAATACAGCAGGGGAGCCAAAGAGTCGGCTGCAGAACTTCAGTCCTAGAAAACCAGAGAGGCTCAGATGTAGTCTGGAGAACCATTACTGGAATGAGGTTATAGGGAAGGGATAGATGACTCAGAACAAAACCGGAATCCAACCAGGGCCAAAGCTCCAAATGAACCAGCCTTAGGGCTGAATCATTTGAGCGATTGTTTTGGGTTCCCTCCCCCTCTCCCAAGAAAAAATATGGATCCAATTGCTGGTGCAAGGGGTTGAATATTAAGGGAGAAGATTAAGAGAATCTAGCCTTATACAAGAAGGCTATAAAGATGGGAAGATAAGTGAATCTTTATATCATCTTCAAGAAAAACTCGGGGTTTCCCATTGTACTGGTAGAGGCTGCCAAAGAAGTTAAAGTGACTCATCTAAAGTTGCTCTGTCATCAATTCTGAACTAGAAATAGAATCCATCAGTCTTAATTCCCTTTCTGATGCCATTGCTAGTCGCTGCCCCCTCATTCATAAATTTACTTAGCAGCTACACACAGGCCATGCAGGGGACAGGCCATGATTCACAGCCTGAGGGGTTTCAGGCAAAGCTTCGTTTCTTTATTTTCACAATTCCCATCTTTTTTGGGTTCTGAAAATAGCAGCTGTGCCAGAACAGTAGTCAATGGAAAAAAGAAAGGAACTCATTTATAAAGCAGAGGACAAAAATAGTTTAACCAGCATTTATACTACAGCTCTTTGGGGCTCAGGGTCAGAGTTCAGTCTGAGTTTTCTTTAGTAACCTAAACTTTCTTTTCCCACATCAAAATGGTTTTAAGTACCTATTCATGTAACAGTGGATATGAAGATCTATCCAATGCCAGCCAGTTGGAGCACTACTAAAATAGAAATAGCACAGTTTAAACAAATCAACAGTATATAATTGAGGTCACTAAAAGATGTTTTACTGGCAAAACCCAAGAGGCTATGGTAAGGAAATATGCCTAAAAATGAGAGTAAAAAACAAACTATAAAATATTTCCCTGTGTAAATGCCACCACTGCATCAGACTTTAAATCCACCTTTAGAATTATCTTCCCCAAAAGAGTATTCCTCTGCTTCCTAAAGGAAAGAAGATTTCTTAAAATAAATAAAACACACTGAAACAACCCAGATCTACCGCTAATTTGCTCTGTGACATTACACGTCTCCTAACCTCTGAGCTTTGGTTTCCTAACTGGTCAAATGGATTCAGAGATAGCTACCATTGCTGGCTCCCCAGGGAGAAAGAGCTAGGAAAGTGCCTGACTGACGTAAAGAGCCATGCAAACTGCGGATGTGATGCGCAGCTGGAATTGGAATCTGTGGAATTTTCTCATGATAACCCCAGGAATATGTGGTGAAATGTTGGTAGACGATAAGAGATCCAGCCATTTTGGTTCATGATTGATTGATCAAATTGCCCAGTGAAGATGGACCGATGAATTTTTTTTAATCTAAGAGGATCTATTAGTTTTTATTGCTGCATAACACAACACCCAAAACTTAACAGCTTAGAACAACAAATGTTATTATCTCACAGTTCTGTAGGTCAGAAATCTGGTGAGCTTGGCTGAGTTCTCTGCGTAGGATCTCACAAAACCAGAGCCAAGGTGTCGGCCAATCTAGGCATTGATCTGGACGTTCTGGAGAAGGATTTGATTCCAAGCTCTCTCAGGCTGTTGACAGAATCCAGTTACTTGTGGATGTAGGTATGGGATCCCCACTTCCTTGTTGGCTGTTAGGAGGAGCTTCTCTCTGCTCCTAAACGGCACGTGTATTCTTTTACATGTGACTCCCTCCATCCTCAAGGCCAGCACCAGTGTATTTTTTTAAATGTTTACTTATTTGTTTTTTAAATTTGTATTAATTTATGGGGTACATGTAACATTTTGTTGCATCGATATATTCCATAGTGGTGAACTTAGGGTGTTTAGAGTATCTCTCATTTGAATAACTTACATTGCACCCGTTAAGTAATTTCTCATCATCCACCCCCTCCCACCTAGCCACCCTTCCAAGTCTCCACTGTCTATCAGTCTACTATGTCCATTGTGTCCACAGTATTTAGTTCCCACTTATAAGTGAGAGCACGTGGTATTTGTCTTTCTGTGTCTGAGTTGCTTCACTTAAGATAATGGCCTCCAGTTCCATCCATGTTTCTGCAAAAGACATGATTTCACTCTTTTTTATGGCTGAATAGCAGCAACACTGTGTTGAATGTCCCTCATGCTTTGAGTCTCTGACTTCCTCTTTTGCCTTTTAAAGACTCATGAAGTTAGATCAGGCCCACCCAGATTATAAGACCAACTGTGCCGTGTAACATAACACAATCATGGGAGTGATATGTCATCATATTCTCAGCTTCCATGGATCAGTGCACAACATTTTTGTGGGGGTCATTGTAAAAATTCTGCCTAACATAAAGGAAGTAGAGGATAAAAGTTAAGAACATGGGGTTTGGGGAAGACTGATTTGTTTTCAAATTCCAGCTCTGTAATTTGACTGTATCTCTGTGTATACTCAAGTAAGCGGCTAAACTTCTTTAAGCATCACTTTCGTTTGATTGCAATCTACTTAGGGAGGAGGGCGTACCAACTGCCACTTCCTATATGCTTTGCACAGTGTCTAGAACACGCCAATGTTTGATGATATTTGAAAGGATGAATGAATGACAAATAATGGTTAACATGAAAAGTTATCCCCAAAACATATCATAAAGCTCTATTTAGGCCAGGCACAATGGCTCATGTCTGTAATCCTTGGCCTTTGGGAGGCCAAGCCTGGGGGATTGTTTGAGGCCAAGAGTTCAAGACCAACCTGAGCAAGAGTGAGACCCCCATCTCTATAAAAAATAGAAAAATTAGTCTGGCATGGTAACATGTGCCTGTAGTCCCTGCTATTCGGGAGGCTGAGGCAGGAGAATCAGTTGAACCCAAGAGTTTGAGGTTGTAGTGAACTATGATGATGTCACTGCATTCAGCCTGCATGACAGAGTGAAACCCTGTCTCAAAAAAAAGAAAAAAAAGAAAAAAAAGTTCTATTTGGCCCTGTTTTGCCAATGTTTTTTTTATTGACTTGGATCAATGAATTTATCCAAACTGACTTGGGTCAATGAATGGTTGCATACAGGGAATGCACATTAAAGCCAGCCAGGGAATCTTGAAGCTAGGGTTTTTTACACAATCACCATAGTTTTTCCTTAGCCTGGGTTATTTGGCATAGTTGCCACTCTTCATTGTGTACATCTTGTCCTTTGTTTCTAATGCTTGATGGTTTCATTGTGGGGTTTTTTTTACTGTAAATCACCTAAAAGCTTGTTAGAAAGTTGGCAAAATGTAACAATAGGTAATAAAATGGAGAAAAAATATTTTTCAAAATTTTAGAGGTTCTAAGGAAAAACAGGTTTTTCTTGGGCATTAAGAAACAGAAAGGGGCTGTTCTCAGTGAGATCCACCAGAGTGAGGAACAGGACCACTTTCTCAGAGATTCACGTAATGGATGGGTCATATGTGGAGAGTGTGATTTGGGGCAAAGCTAGACTGTAAGAATAATCTCCAAGGTGAGATGGTGGAGGTATCAGCCTTAATTCATCATTTCTCCACCCCACTTTGTGCCCCCCTCACCCTGAAAACTTCCACTGAGGTACTAATCTATCAGAATACTATCATGCTAAAGGTTTTTTTGGGTGCAGATGATAAAGGCCAGGTGGGGAAAGAAGATTGTACACTCAGTTGCATAGGTAAAAATGGGAATAAGGAAAAAAGAAACCTTGAGCTGTTATAAACCCATAAATGTTTTCAAAACAACTGCTGAGACACAGGAATACCCCAAATGAGGTGCTGATTGAATAATAAATTAATAAATATTAGATAAGCTTTAGTTCCTGCCCTTAAGTTCCCAAAAACGCTTGACAAGTTTACTGCTAAAGAAATCCAACCATTTAATGAGGGAATGGGTGTTCTCTCTCTAAATTTATTTTAAAAATCTAAGATTTTAAAAATATAAACAGATCTTTTTATGTTTATAAGACTAAAAAATTAAAATATTGTCTACATTTAATATCTGCAACATATGTTACCATCAAGGTAGGTGGAGATATGAATTTAGATATTTATTTGAGCCTTGGAGCACCAAGAAGGCAGCTTGCACAATTTTAAGCTGATTAAAAAATGTGTCAGCAAGACCCGAAGAATGGGCCCCACTTGTACTCGCCTTCAAACTGGTATTGAGTGATTAACACTATGGTGCTCAAATGGTGGGAGTGAACACTAGGGAATTGGGGGGTGGGGGGTAAGCCCACATCTGAGCGATGTGGTGGGCACTGTGGAGGGGTGGGACATGCTTGAAAAGTAGTTGGGGAGCGGAATTAGGGGTCTCAATAGGGGAAAGGAATTCCTCTAAAACTGATTTATGTGATTAACCATACACCTCGGTAAATTCACTGAAAATCATTTAATTGTACACTTAAAATGGAGTAAACGCATGATATGTAAAGTATACTTCAATAAAAGAAAAAAAAAGTGTGTCAGAATGGGCTCCTGCTCCATCCAGGATAATAAGAGAGGTGTTAGATCACCACTGATTTTTGTGTTGGGCAGATGGGAGTGGGGAGGAGGGGATGGGTATATACACACCTAATAGGTATGGTGCACACCGTCTGAGGGATGGATACGCTTGAAGCTCTGACTCTGGTGGGGCACAGGCAATATATGTAACCTCAACATTTGTACCCCCATAATATGCTAAAATAAAAACAAATTTTTTTAGCTTAATCCAGGATAATATAAGCGGTGCTAACTCACTGACGTTTCTTAAAATTGAGTAATATTCCATTGTAAACATATACCAAATTTTAACAATCCACTCATGAATTGACGGGCACTTGGGTTGTTTCCATGCCTTAGCGATAGTGAATTGTGCTGCCATAAACATTCGGGTGCAAATGTCTTTATCATAGAATGTCTGATGGTCTTTTGGGTAGATGCCTAATAAAGCTATAGCTGGATCAAATGGTAATTCCACTTTTAGCTGTTTGAGGAATCTCCAAATTCTTTTCCACAAAGGTTGCACCAATTTGCAGTCCCACCAACAGTGTAAGAGTGTTCCTGTCTCTCCACATCCTCGCCAGCATTTGTTGTTTTCGGATTTTTTGATAGAGGCCAATCTCACTGGGGTTAGGTGATATCTCATTGTGGTTTTGATTTGCATTTCTCTACTGATTAGAGATGTTGAGCATTTTTTTATGTGTTTTTTGGCCATTATTCTGTCTTCTTTGGAAAAGTTTCTGTTCATCTCCTTTGCCCATTTATAAATGGG
>CAUYRT010093319.1:0-12580 GCA_963574885.1 Lepilemur ruficaudatus | reverse complement strand
TATTGTGTCTGATTTGTCACCCTCCCCATTTATAAGGTAGAATGCTATATATACTTAATAGATATTTGTTGAATTGTAGGTAGAAATAGAGATACAGTAAAACTCTACTTTTCATTTTCTCATTGGAAATTATAGTGTCATCAGGACTTTCAATTTTAATAGACATTTACTTTAAAAGGGTTAAAATGACTACAAATAAGTGTAACAATTAGTATATTTCAAAGCAGAATTCTATCCTTCAAACTTTTGAATGTGAAGAGCTTTTTATTGTCCTTCAGTAGGATATTTTCACTGCATATGCACGCACCTTAACATCTGTGCCATTTTGTTTTGAATGTTTGACAGAGAAATTATTCAACAGGTACCCCAGCTGTCAAAGCATGCCATTTGTGATGCTTCAACAAGCAGTACAGACTCTTCCAACTGTACCGCACCTGAGCAGGGGAAAACCTCCACAGGGAACTACTGCCTCGAATGTTTCAAAGCACACATAGGACACTTACACTTTCAACATCGGGTCTTCTGTATTTCTGCAAAATTGGTCTCTGCTGATCAACTCCTTCTTATTTTTCACCTAGGGTGACAACGATATGATGGATACTGTTTACTGATTTCTCAACAGGCCTTTAAATAGTCTTGTTTTTGACGTCTCACTTATCTCCAGTGCCTTACTTGTCAGTTATTTATCCCATGTATTAATTATGTCTTTATTTAATGGTGACCTCTTCTGAAGAGTTCCATGTGCTTGATGTACATTTTTTAATATCATGGAAAGACTAATAAAGATAGGAGAGAATGATGGGAAAAAACATATAAGAACAGTTTTAAACTACTCCTGAGGAGCACATCCTACATGCCTTTGCTATATAAGAAAATTTTTCCATATGAGGCACCTCTTGTATTATTTTATAGAAAAATTATTTCAAAATTTTTTTTAGCATTTAAGACATGAGACAAGGTAATAACACTTGTTTTCTAATTATCTGAAACTACTATTCCTTCTCTATTACTTGTCTCCGTTTGTGGCCCCTTATTCTTTCCCCAACCATAAAACTTAAAACATTCATCAAGGACAGCTTTTCATGTTCACGCAGTCATCAGAGCCTATTAAATCTATTGTGTTTACTCATTCAGACAATACATATTAAGTCCTTACCACATGCCATAAACTTTGATATATAGTAAAATGATAGAATAAACTAAATCTGCATAATCCCTGGCATCATGGATCTTATGGACTAGTTTGAGAGACAGACATTAATCAAATAGTCTCACAAAAGTTCCTCTCACTTGTGCAGGAACACCACAAGTATATGAAAGAGATATTTTTAGTGTTTCTAGTGCATGTAATAAAACCCTACTTAAAGAATGATACATTATGTTTAAATTGGAAGATAGCTTGATTGAATCATTCCATATCATATACATATATCAAAACATCACATTGTATTCCATAAACGCATAAAATTAGTATTTTTAATTATTTTTTTTAAACATAGGGCTTGAGCTAAAAAGGGACCTTACAAGTGTTTCAGACAGCAGGAATGGTGTGTCCAAAGGCACAGTGGTCTCAGGTGGGTGTTAGGTGAGATACTAACAGAAGGCAATGTGAACAGCTAGATTGGAGTGTTTCAAATGAGTCTGGATAAGATTAGTAGCAACTTTTCTATGTCAAACCTTATGAGACATATTTAAAAATTTGGTTCTTAAAATATAAACTATTTGAAGCCAATGATCTACTTTAAGCAGAAGATGGAAAATGAGAAATTAATGTAATCAAATTTGGGTTTTGAAAAAATAACTCAGGTGTGTGAGGAAAAGCTTGCAAGGAAGCAGTGGGTTTGAGGAAATTATTTCAGATGCTACTGAGAAAGGATGATCTAATGTAATCACACGAGGAAGGTGTTAAAATCATTTATTATTATCTATATTGTACAATTGAGGGAAGAATTGGAAATGACCAGGTTTAATGGGATAAAGAATCTTAAAATTTCTGGTCATATTGATTTGAAGATGCCGCTGAGAGAACCGATGGGTGACGTCACATAGTCAGATAGATAAATTTGTGCAATTCCAGGCTGAAGACATAATTCTAAGTTAATTGTGCTTAGAGATAATTAAACCCAAGATACAGATGGAGTTACTTAAGTGTGAAAGGAAAAAGAGACCTAAGATTGGGATGTGGTGACTTTTAGCAGATAATGTCTGAAGAGAGAATGATGAAATTAGAAAGCAAAGCAAATAGAAAGAAAAAAAGTAAAATTAGATAAAATGAAATGTCATAAAAGGCAAAGAAAAAGAATATTTCAAAAGAAATTTGCTGGCCATGAGAAATGAAGGCATGTGTCTAAACAAATTCTTGTATAGAAATGTTCATAATAGTGTTTTAGTCAAAAACTGGAAAGCACCCAAATGTCTAATGAATGGTTATACATATTATGAAATACCACTCAGCAATAAAAAGTGACCAACTAATGATAGCAATGGCATGGATAAAAACCAAAAGCATAGGACTAAATGAAAGAAGGCAAAGATAAAACACTGAATAATTCCACTCATAAGCAATTTTAGAAAAAGATAAATGATTATGAAGTAAAGCACATTAACCTTGGGCTCAGGGCTAGGGAGGATGTAAGAGCAGAGAAGATTGACTGAAATCGATTATAAAAGAACTTTTTGGAGTTCGAAAACATTCTATATCTTGATTATTGTAGAGATTAAATGCTGAATTTTATATAAGGTAAATTATAATTCAGTAAAACAAGGCCATCCAGGGAGTTGTAGGTCACCAAAATCAAATGTTTTTGACTGGTGTGGTATAATTTAGACTAAAAAATGTTTATTAGGTTAAACACTGTGGACATGAGATTTTTACTAAAATGATTGTCCTAGAAGTTAAGAAAAGAGTGACTATTTGTAATAACAAATAATTCATAATGACTGAAGAAACAAAATCAATAACTGTCCTAAAATGTAAGACAATCAGCTTTTACTTTTTATTCTTTAGTCAATTCCCAACAACCACATATAATGTTTTTTGGGGACCAAGACAAAATCTATTTAAAAGATTGAAACATTTAATTTAGACTGGCTGGGCACAGTGCCTGTAATCCTAGCACTCTGGGAGGCTGAGGCTTGAGGTCAGGAGTTTGAGACCAACTGAGCAAGAGTAAGACCTCATCTCTACTAAAAATAGAAAAAAATGGGCAGCTAAAAATAGAAGCAATAAAAAAATATTATTCAGGTGTGGTGGTGTGTACCTGTAGTCCCAGCTACTCAGTAGGCTGAGGCAGGAGGATCACTTGAGCCCAGGAGTTTGAGGTTGCTGTGAGCTAGGCTGATGCCACCGCACTCACTCTAGCCCAGGAAACAAAGTGAGATTCTGCCTCAAAAAAAAAAAAAAAAAAATTGGACTTACATGAATGAAGTCATATGGGTTAACATTTTAGGCTCCAAAGAGCAGTTAAGTGCCATTATCATACTTATAATTTTGTTCAAAATTAACTTAAAGTAATAAGGCTATTTTCTGATTTTAAAACCATTTATTTTTTTAAGTTAAAATAGAATGTTACCTATAGTAGCAAATAGAACTGTTAAGGGTATTTAAATAATGGTGATTGTATAGCTATATTGGATAACAGAAAACATGAATGTTAGTTTATATATTTGGTCATTTTACAAGGCACAATTTTTATACCACCCCCAAATACGTATCTCAGAAGAGTAAAGCACAGTTCATATTCAAAGAATATATCATAAGAGTATTTTTTATAAATATATAATTGATGAAATATAATGTTATACTAGTCAGACCAATCAGGCTAACATGTGTTTTGGTTTCTGTTATTGAAAAAAATCTTCTTTTCTTTAGTACAATTAATGATGTAATAAATATTAGGGACATCACTTCTGACGCAATGGCCTTAGTGGAGAGGACTCAGTGACATTCCAGCCTTGCTCTGATGGGCGAAGACAAGGAAGGTATATGCATAATATGGAAAAGAGCGGCAGTCAGTGTGCACATTTGTGCTTCTTCCAAGACTGCTAAGATACAAAACTCTACTTACAATAATATTTCCAAAATGCAAAACAATGCATGTAAAAATGGGTGTTGGACAATAGCAAGGTCCCGGCCCTAGAAGCTTTAAAAAAAATGTGGGCCTTTTTTGCTTTGTTTTTATTTTGCTTTGCTTTGTTCTGTATCCATCACAGAAGTTGTCAATCATATCCACACTGAGAATTGATATGGAAATGACTACAACTCACTAGTTTAAGATTAGAGGTAGGAGATTAGAACTTCAGCAATGGTTCAATGTACTATTACTATCATTTGTGTGTGTGTGTGTGTGTGTGTATTTCTACTGCCTGGAACTGGTTAGAATTTGCAGATAGCCTGAGGCAATTTAGCATAGCCTGACTATAAATTAAGTAAGCTCATATCCAACATTTATCAACTCACGCTAAGCATTTACTAGGAATATCACCTGAAGAGCAAGAATAATCATACCAATATTATAGATATAATTTTATGTAGATATCTTCAGATATCTCTAATATTTTAGTTTATCAATAACTCGCAGTAGACCAAACACCTAAAATAGTTTTGGGCACAAATACACTTTAAATTCATAAGTGACTTTAATTGTTAAATATTTCTTTGCACATTTAAGTATCCACATCAGAATATTCCAGATGATTTTGGAGAATTTGATATATTATACTTCAAAATGCATCATTTCTCTCTAAATATAAACATATATATATATAAAATATATTTTATATAAAATGTAAATTCCTTCTAAATATATACTTTGGTGATCAATTTTAAAAGTTGTTTTCTTCATCCTAACTCTATATCAATGAAGAAACTAGGGTACATGAAAGCATGACATATATGCCATGCATACTGATGATGGATATATTTTTCTAACCATTCCATAACTGAAATTTCATCAGTTGGATAATTTGGTGATTTAAGGATCGACGAAATTGGTGTTGTTAGCTCAAAAACCAAGCATGGAGGCAAAGCCCAACATTATGCAGAAAACTAACCCAGTGAAAATACCAGAGCCTTGGGCTATAAACAAGACACTACTACTTGCACCATCCATATCCCTGACACTGGGTACTGTACTCTGCCTCTATAAGAGACACTGCCACTGGCTCTGAAAACTGGAAGAACTGTTATGACCCATCAGCAAAATAAGTTCTGCCTGATCCAGCTTCTTCTATCACTAGATCTAGATTCATCATCCAAAGCTGCTCATCTGACTAGTGGAACATATATCTGATGCTTAAGCTGTAGCTTCTGGGAAAACTGCAAAAGACAGAATGCGGAGATTTTAGCTTCTGCAGTGATAAGAAGACTGCTATATAAGATAGGAAAATTCCTATGATATGGGAAAGAGTGTCAGATGTTGGTGTCCCAAATGAGAAAAAGAAACTTGCCATAGATATTAGCAGTGATTTTCCAGATGCAAAGACTTCTATATCTTTGAGGGTATAGAGGGAATAATAAATTCCCTCTATGCACTGACAATTGCTTCTATTTGTTCAAAGGTTTCCTGGTACAATACGTAAGGATTAATTAATATCCATGGGTTTTAGCCCAGTTGATACTTTTTAATTATGAGGCAGCAGTTCATAACTTATGACTACATTACTTAAAAATTGTGAGGCTCTAAATCTTCCTCGTGTGGCAGACAGAGGTTCATTACCATGTTAGAACTTCAGTATGCTCAGCCAAGGGCAAAAATTAAAAAGGAATTTTAAGTACATATTTCCATAAAACCTTCAGGTTTATATCTAAGAAGCAGTATAAAAAAAATACTTGGGACTTGTCAAGACTTTTGACAAGGATTGGGTTCCACTGTCAAATGCTGCTAGAGTACCAAGAGATCATTTTAAGGATCATTTTTATAAATAGACTTGGAGTCAGGCCAACACTTGGATTCTGGCTATTCCATCTGAATATGTAACTCTGGAACTGTGTCTCCTCTTAGGCAAAGTGGGAATAATAATACCTAATTTAAAGGTTTGTGTACTAAGAATTTGGTGAGGAAGAAGAGCATGATGATGATGGTGAAGTAAGGAGTTTATTAAAATTCTCTAAAAATATTAATATATAAACATAGTGTTTGCATGCATTTCCTTAATCTCCCTTTCCTCTCAACATCTCAGTTTGATTGACTTCCAGTTGCCTGTCATCTCTTCTCATCTGCCTCTCATTCAGTCCACATATACTAAGGACCCTGATTGTTTGGAATATAGGCATAGGATATTGTAGGCATGGACTGCCTTTAGGATACCCTCTTTCCCTTCCAGGAATAGCTTCTCTATTGTGATGTACAGGGAAGAGTGAGAAGAACAAGGCCATGTGACTATTTAAATAACCTTGACTATTGACTTTTCTTTACTGTGAGTCTCTGTGTTATGGACAACAATTTCTGGCCCCTTGATGCTGACATTTTTAGGAGTTTATCCACCAGTAGGCTCCATGAAGCTTTGGAGAATGTGTCCTACGTAAAGTACATCCAGAGGCGGGGGGTGAAAAAAGTTTGATATCCAGCCTGTGCTCTGCCCAATAAGATGTACTCTGGCACTGGGCTGTACTTGCTCGGAGCAGGTGGTTTGTTCCCTAATTTTTTCAATGCTGTGGACTTCCAGTATTCCTGCACATGTGTATATTTTTTGAAGTCTCAGCAGGGCTTCTCCCCGTATATTTTTCCTGATGAAGAAATCCTGCTCTAACTCTATCTTTCCCTTATCTTGCTCAGCTTCTCACCCTGGAGGGACATGTTGCAACTTTTGACTGCTGAAGTCTTCTCACTCATTCCTCTAGATTGTGATAAACAGCAAGAGAGCCCAAATCTATTAACTCTTACTTTTCCACTTGACCCATAGGAAATTCACATCCTTAGTCACTGCAAAAGTGGAGTGTAAGTAAAGCATTATTGAACATCTTTCTTTCATTTTATCTCTTACATTTTCACCTAACCAGCTAACTTAGAGCTCACATGGAATCTCAGACTCCCTTTCTTGTAAAAACTTAAAATTTCCACAAAATTTTTAAACTCTTTCTTCTGTTCACTGGACCAAGGGGAAAAGAGTAGAAAAGAACATTCACTTTTTTTCTCATAAGAGAAAACAAAAAAAGAGAGATCTCTCACCACAAGGAATGCAACTCACCCCACACCCAAAGGCACCCATGAATCTCTTCCCACTTCTTTTGCAGTCTTTTGCCTGTGGATCTAAGAATGAAGACGGGAACAGATGATTATAGATTTTGCTATCGCTGAATCTTCTGTCTCTAAGAAAGTTTGAGAGACAGAGTCTATACCAAGTGGTTTGCAATTTTCTTCATACTTAGTTTTGGGTCTTAGATTTCAATGGAAAGACAAGGAAAAAGTTCCAAAACAACAGTAAAAGCTCTATTGAATAAATAAATATACAGTAAATGCTCAATTAATGTTTATGAAAACTGAATCTGAATATCTCTAATTTATATTAAGTAGAATACAGTTAATGTACTGGTTTATAATATTAATAATAGAGATTCTGTGTTTAATATCTTAAAAGTATATATTGCAAACAACACAGGCTTACATATAATATTTGTGTCTAAATGGAAACTTTGAATCATCTAATTTCATGGCTAAAAGCTACTCTAGAAATTACCTAGTGAAATACCTATTCCAAAACCCCTGAATCTAGTAATCCTTAGAAAGTTTAAGAGAAGGAGCACATACCTAGGTTTTAAAATGTTACCACAATTAAACTTTGAGCCCAGCTTGGACTTAGGGAAAAAAATATGTATACACACACACACACACACACACACACACATATCTGTATGTATATTTTTGTTTTATTCTTTCTTCACTTACTGGCTATCTGATTTGTAAGAGTTATTTGTAGGAGTTATTTTACCTCTTACACCTGTTTATTTATCCGTAAAAAATGTTCATAATACCAATAAAATAGTGAACATTTATTGGACTCAAAATAAGAAAATAGATTTATATAATAACTCACGTAATATATATGGTCTATGGAAGATACGAAATATTACCTGTAATTTGTGTCACATATCATAGTTTACAAATTTTTATATGTATTCTCTCATTTAATGTCTCATTTAATCTTTTACACAATCCTGTGAGGCAGATCTACAGCTTCTATGCCATTTCCGTCTTAAACCACACTTTATCCACTTACTCAGTGTGCTTCAATAAAAGACAGACATGGTGTAGCACTGCACAGCATTTATGCAGGATGTGACCATGAATGTCTCAATATAGCCTCTATCATTTACTATGTAACATGGGTATGCTACTGCAAATGCCCAATCATCACTGGCCATATGGTAAATTGCTCTTATAAACTATTCCTTTCACTGATAAAACTACTTAAAATGCCTTTCTACCTGTAACAAAACTTTTAATAGTCTAATGGTTCATCTCTGCTACACATAGAGCACCTTATTATATTGTATATTTTATCCAAATGATAGTAAGTCCTCATTTAACATTCTCAATAGGTTCTTGGAAACTGTGACTTTATGTGAAAAATGATGTAGAACAGATCCTCTAATAACATTTCATTCAACATCATTTTGTTAGAATGGTCGTTGGGAAAAGAAAATTAGTTTCCTTACACATTGTTTCACTTCAAGTTACAGTTTCCAAGAACCTATGGCAACATTTGAAGACTTACAGTATCTCATATATTTATATCTGAATATTCAAATTTGTTGTAAATCTCTGAGGGCAAAAATGCTGCAAAGCAGTGAAGATTAAAAGATCATAAATTAGTGTGCATAGAAAATTGAACTAAGGCCCAGAAGGCCTTTGATCTACCCAATAGGCCTGTTATTAGTTATTACATTAGTTAATACATTATTAATTACTACCAGGAATTGGTTCTGGAGTCTATAGTCTTGTCTGATCTGCCTGCTAATGCTGCTGTATCACATAGCTGACATTGAGATTTCTGGGTTGCTTTTAATCTTTCTGTATCACATTCAAATTACCTATAAATGAGAAGAATGATATCTTGAAAACAAATCATACATATTGAAATGTAAATATTGAATGTAAGGTATCTAACACAGTGACTTTTCCATAAGAGGTACTCAAGAGATATGTGTCTTTCTCTCTCTTTTTGCTAATTTCCCACAATATCTAGGCACATTAAGAACAGCTTTCTCCATTAATTTGATCAATACTCTCATTTCTTATTGAGGTATTAGCAAGAAATACTATTAAAATATCAAAAGGTTCATATATACATATGTGTGTATATATATATAAACACATCACCTTTAATGATAATAAATAAACACAATTGGCCATGTTTTACAAACACTTATTGATTTACTTCATGCCTCCAGAAATAGGCAGTATCTGTTAGTTTAAAAAAAAGAACAAAAAATGTCTCAGCCTTTTACCATACATGCTACAGATTGATAGCACCAGCAAAATCAATTAATTTTTTGACCAATTTTGAGGATATCAGCCATGACATATAATTAACTAAGCAGAGTTAAAAACTACTGTCTTGAAGACCTGAGGACAACAGAAATGACCTGAGGACAACAGAAAAAAATAATACTCACCAGAAGAATTATGCTACCTAATTACATAATAATGTCACTGAATTTAAAGACTATAGTCTTCAATACGGTGGGCGAGTAAACTGCTTTTCATCTCCATTTAAGGGCGAACACGATTGCAGATCTAGCTAGAGAAATGATAAAATAAGAAATGAATGAACATAAATTAGAATTTATTCTTATGTCTGTACTGATAAAATCTCCTCTATGTCTGATGTGTTTCTTTTCCCAGCCTACCTAGGAGCCTCTGGGAACAATAGTTTTGCTATATCTGTCCCAACCATACCCTTGCATGTCTTCCATGTGACCCTTCCTCCATTGACTCAGCTTAGAGAATTGAGAATGAGCTGAAAAAAGAGAGAAAGAATCCATCAAGGAAGAATGAGAGAGGTGAGAAGAGAGAGATATCTGTACCCAGTGGCACTGTTTTATAATAGAACACAATAACCATTTATAGTGCAGGTATCCTTAGGAACTTCACACTAAAATCAATATGCCAGCTGTGAAATACAGCCTTGCTGTAGGCAATTTTTTTAAGAAAAAAAATCTTAACAGATTCAACAAAAAATAGAAAGCCTATGAGTGAATTTATCCCCAGGGACTGAATGGTTCTTAGGAATAGGACGTAGTGAGGAAATCACTGGCTGCTCATTGTGCCATGCTGTAAACATATAAGGAAAGAGGGCAGAGCGTGGAGAGATGAACCAGCCCCTCCAAGACAGTCTGACCTCATCAGGAGTAAGTAAGAGGTGCTCAGGCTCATCTTTGGCTGAGTGCCATCCTCCCATCCAACGTGCAACACACACACTCTCTTCAAGGGGTGAATATTAAATGACTCTTTAGATTTTAAAATGTTTACCTAATACTAAAATTACCAGGAACTTTCACTGTCTTGTTTTAAGTGAAGAAAATAATTTGTGCTCATGTCCTTTGTAAGGTTGAATGTGTGGATATATTTTCTCAACTTACAGTCCATTAGGGATGATGCTGGCTTTTAGATCTACTTGGAAATACCAGAGAAATGAGAGGCATCACATACCACTGACAGAAGTATAACTAATGGCCTTCTCCTAGAACTCCTGACTCAGAATGTTGATAAATGTAGGAGAGAAAGACAGGCAAAAGCCAGCGAAGTCCTTACAGAATTAACAACCAGGCTGCCAGTATTTCAAAGTGAGGAAGCAAAGCTCTTCCCAAATTGTCCAGGTATTATGTTTTTATAAATAGACTCTGAGATAATGATAATGATAATAACTAACAATTTTGGACTCCATGTTTCAGGCACTCTTCTAAGCATGTTATGCAGGCTATTTTTAAAATGTAATTTAATTCTCTGAGGTAATTACCATTATTCTTCCCTTTCTACAGTACAGGAAATGGAGGCGCAGTGCTTTCTTAAATGAAAGATTACAATGAATCTCCTCATTTTATTGAGAATAAGCAACATGGAGAGAATGTAGATGCAATAAAAGAAATGAAAATGTAGAATGGAAATTGAAGTGAAATATTTGAAAATTCCTCCTAACCACAAACCTGAATGGAAAATAAAGGATTTTTTTTAAGTGGGAGATAAATACAAAGAATCCTTATTGTCTTAGATCTGCCTCTCAATAGAAAAACACAGAAATCAGAATAAAATAATATATTTAAGGACTAGAATTGTTTCCAAATTTATTCTTAAAAATTTAGTTGGGAATCATGGATATTATTAGTCTCCTACAGAATAAAAGTTGTTGATACTTTCATGAATGAATTACTCATCTGAATGGATTTTATTCCTGACCCACTCTTCCTCCCTCCCACTTCCCTCTGTCCCTCCCTTTCTTTTCTTTTTTTTCTTTATTGAAGTATAATTTACATACCATGCCATTACTCCATTTTAAGTGTACAATTAAATGATTATTAGTAAATTTGCCAAGTTGTACAGCTATTCACATAAATCAGTTTTAGAGGGTTTCCTTCCCCCTATTGAGACCCCCAATTCCCTTCCCCAAATACATTTCAAGCATGCCCCTCCCCTCCACCGTGCTCACCACATCCCTCAGATGTGGGTCTATCCGCCCAGTCCCCGAATACCTAGTGAACACCACCACCATTTGAGCACCACAGTGTTAATCAGTCAGTACCAATTTGATGGCGAGTACATGTGTGGCCCATTCTTCTGGTCTTGTGTCACCTCACTTCGAATAATGGGCTTGTATTATCCAGGATAATACAAGCGGTGCTAGCTCACTGTCATTTCTTAAAATTGAGTAATAGTCCATTGTAAACATATACTAAATTTTAATAATCCACTCATGAATTGACAGGCACTTGGGTTGTTTCCACGACCTAGCAATAGTGAATTGTGCTGCCATAAACATTCGGGTGCAGATGTCTTTACTATAAAATGTCTTATGCTCTTTTGGGTAGATGCCTAATAATGCTATTGCTGGATCAAATGGTAATTCTATTGTTAGCTCTTTGAGGAATCTCCAAATTCATTTCCACAGAGGTTGCACTAATTTGCAGTCCCACCAGCAGTGTAAGAGTGTTCGTGTCTCTCCACATCCTCACCAGCATTTGTTGTTTTGGGATTTTTTTGACAGAGGCCAATCTCACTGGGGTTAGGTAAACTATCACCAGAGCAAATAGACAACCTACAGAATGGGAGAAAATATTTGCTCTCTACACCTCCGACAAAGGTCTGATAACAAGAATCTACCTAGCACGCAAAAGAATTAACAAGAAAAAAATCAAACAACCCCATTTATAAATGAGCAAAGGAGATGAACAGAAACTTTTCCAAAGAAGGCAGAATAATGGCCAGCAAACATATAAAAAAATGTTCAACATCTCTAATCATTAGAGAAATGTCACTCCCTCTCTTTATTCTTTTTTTTCTTTTAGATATACTTATTTATTTTTATAAAGTTTATTTCTAAATGTACAAAAGATTACAAGACATTCTGCCTATAGGTGGGTGAC